>JBBPMA010000568.1:0-10577 GCA_038090075.1 Xanthoconium purpureum | reverse complement strand
TTTAACTTCTCTCTCTTTCTCCCTCTTCCACAGGACTGTCTTCTCCCCTGACTGTTTCTCTCACAACAGTCACGTGTTCCCATCCTTCCTTAGAGTTCTACAACCTTCCTATTAGGTGATCAGTAGTACTTAAATACCTGATCAGCCTGTACTTTTCCTTATTCTTGTTCTGCACAATTACAGCGTCAGTCTTGCGATCCATGACTTGTCTAAGTTGTGACCTAGTTCCTTTCACCTTGAGTTTCTTTCACCTTGAGACTTCCTTGAGGACGCAGTGTCTCTTTGTGAGTACCTCCCTCAGAGTAAGTAAATCTTTGACCTCAACCCAAGTTTGTCGACTCGCATAACAGAGATAGTGAGTCATTGAGTATGAGTAAGTGGGCCAAGGGAAGACCAATGACTATAGAAGTACAAGTAAAAGAAGAGTTGCATTCATGTGCAAGAAGAAGTAAAGGAAAAAGAGTACATAGAATGGAAGATCGTAATGGTTATGTTGTTATATGAGTTGTTGAACTTGCATCCAGGATTTAGGATTACTTGGCTTGAGGGAGGTACTCATGAAGAGACACAGCATCCTTAAGAACAAGTCAAAGGTTGGAACTCAAAGTAACAAAGATGAGGAACACAATAAAGATTGTGGATATAAGAATAATGCTGTTATTGCATAGATCAAGAGTGAAGAAAAGAAGTACAGGCTGTGAGGGTAAATAAGTACTACAAGGTCACATGCTATAGAAGGTTGTGGAACAATATAGAACTTGATGAGTCAGTGGGTACATATAGTCAATGCAAGAGAATTAACTAGGGGAGTAGGCAGTTCATAGTAGAATAATTGTACCAAGGAAGTGAAAAGAAGGAGCAAAAGTAAGGTTCTAAAGCAAGGAGGTATATGTCTGTCTCCTCATGCAAGGATGCAAAAGGATAAGAATGATGAGCAATGGATAGAAGAAAAAAGGCAGAGCATAAGAATTGGATCATAATATTACTCTCTTTGTATATTTCAGCCCTAGGCTCAACATAAACATTATCTTCTCTAAGCCCCCTCCACAGTTGATTCTCCTGATGTCTGGTCCTCATCATGATAACCTCCATAGATGGCCCTCACTTGTGTAACAAAGTAGACATTAAATGAACACTCAGAACTGACATGTCTCCTGGCATCACAAGTTGTGCAAATTCTATGGTTGCAATATTCAGTAGTATGTTTCCATCTCTGACAAATATTGCATTTGGTTGTAAGGCAATTATACTGCAGATAACCTGGGGCCCATCATTGGCAGTTTGAACAGTGGTACATAGGGCAGTTCTTCTTGTAGTGATGGAGATCATGGCAATGAAAGAAGCAGGTGGATGTGGATGCAAGTCGAGAAAAGGAGGAATTGGGAAGAATAGGGGTGTGAGAGGAAGTAATCCATTGTTCAGGGAAGGATTGGATTCAGATGGGGTCGTTGTTGAGGTCAAGATAAGGATTAGGTGGGATTCTCAGAAGTGGTTGAATGTTTAGAGGGATAGGATGGGCAAGAGAAGATTTGAGAGGTGGAAGTGGTAGGTAAAGTGGACAAGGAGGTAGGGGGTGAGGTGAGGTGAAATGCAAGGGTAGTAGGAGTCTCAGAAGGAGATGGGATGGGAATGGCAAGAGTGGGATCAAAAGAAAGGATTTCAGCCAATGTTAAATATTTGTCTTGTTGTTTCTTGGTTAGGGTGAAGTAGATCTTTTGGAATGTGGGGTAGAGAATCTCATAAGGAAGTGCCTCCAAATATCTGTAGAAGGAGTGGATGTGGAGAAGTGTAAGGACATGCTCTGGAAGTTTAAAGATGGCAACTTGAAGAGGAAGTCCAAACTCAATGGGTAAGTCAGATGGGCAAGCCTGGAAGTGTAGGAGTTGTACCTGGGCAATGTTATGGACCAGTCATACAAGTTCCTGGCAGTGGGTGTTGTCTTTATTGAGCTTCTGTCCTTCAATTGCAAGGAGAATGTAATGACAAGAGTATAGAGGGAGAGGAGGGACACAAAGGGGAGCAGGAATGGAAAGATAGGTCTAGTGTGGAACAGGAATGAGTGGGTAGATAAAGAGGGTGAGGTAGCAAAGAGGTTCAACATGGATGTCTAATGGTGATAAGAGTAAATTTTCATTGAATTTTTTGGTGATGAGCTTGGTGAAGGCAAAACCAAATAAGACAATTGATGACCACAAAGATGATACACAGAGCAATGACAATGGAGAAAAAGATAGGTGGTAAAGCAATTGGTTGCATATACAAGGGGGTACTTTACATTGAGATGCTGCTTCCTGTGAATGCTATGAGAGAGATTGTCCTAAGGTGGTAAGTTATTCCTGGAGGATACCTGATGCATGTCTCAGATTCAACTCAGATTCCCAGGTGTTTTCTGAGGAGGGATATCCTTTCCATGATGTCAAGTACCAATGGCATTCTGATGTTCCACAATGTGAGACAATCTGTTCCACCTTGTATTCTTCTTCAGTATCTATGAGGTCAGGCAGAGGTTTTGAGAAGTTCAGGCCATGTATAGCTGTCTCTTTATAAGGAGATAGAAGCAAAACATGGAAGACATCATGAATTTTCCATGTGGAAGGTAGATGGAGGCAATAAGCAAGTGAAAACAGATCCTGAGAAATCTTAAAGGGTCCATAATGCTTGGAAGCCAGTTTCCCAGAAAGATATTTGAGGTGCAGGTTAGTTGCTTCTAACCAGACTTTATCTCTAGTGTTTGAAAGTCCTGTCCTAGGACTGGAAAAAGACTGTGATGAAACTGGACCTGGACCAAAAAAGACCAAGACCAACAAAGACTGTTGATGGTCTTTTTTAGTCTTGGTCTTGGTCTTTTTATTTTGGAGAAATCAAAAAGACTGAAAAAAAGCCAGTCTAAACTGGTCGTTTTATAGGACTGAGTATTTACACATCATCTACCATATTGGGACTATTTTTGGTTATTTTATCATATTTTTTTGGAATTGATTCATGCAGATCTAGTTTGACAAGAGAATTTATAACATATCACACGGAAATGTGCATATCTCCCCCAAATCCGGACCAAATTACATAATGTAACGCTCCAAATGTAGATAGGGGTTCATACTACATCTCACCCAGCCACCCCTAAGCCTCATTATGATGTCATCACCCATAAAGAGACTGGTCTGGACTGGTCCTAAAATCATCAAAGACCATTTAGGACTGGTCTTTCCAAATATAGCAAAAAAAACTGGACTAAACCAGACTTTTGAATACTAGGGGTGGAGATCACTGTTGGTACTTTTTTGCATGAGGACAGCTCTGGATGCAGTCAGGGAGGTGTCAGTTATGACACAGAAAGGTTTTTCCATGTTGGAAAAGCCAATACCAGTTTGTGTAAAAAGGCATTCTTGGTCTTGGAGAATACTTCCATGTGGTTGGAAGTCCAACTCCAAGTGATGTTCTTGTGAGTCAGAGAAAGCAGTGGTTTGGCTAGATCAGAGAATCCAGGTATGAATTTCTGATAGAAGTTGCAAAAACTAATGAATGATCAGACTAAGTGAATGTTTCTGGGGGATTCCCATTTCTTAATGGTGAATAGTTTAGTGGGGTCCATGTGGATGCTACTGGGGATAATAACAAGGCCAAAGTAGTTAATCTCTTTGGAGTCAAAAGTACACTTGGTGAGTTTTAGAGCTAGATGTTGTTCTTTGAGGCATTAAAGAATGCATTTGGTTTTTTCTTAATGGAGAGTGGTCATCCTCCAAGTGTATGAACATGTCATCCATGTAAATGATCAGCCATCCCTTATCAACAAAATCAGTGAAGGTGTGATTCATATAGGCCTGGAATGTGGCCAGCAAATTGCAAAGGCCAAAGAACATTACCATTGACTTGAAAAGCCCAAATGGGGTAGAGAAAGCCACCTTCCAGGTATTCTTGGGTTGAATGTGGATGTTATTGTATCCCCATCAAATGTTGAATTTGGTGAAAAGCTTACTGTGCTTCAGCTTATCTACAAGGTTGGAAATGAGGGATAGGGAATAAGCATTTTTGACCATGTGAGAATTGAAATAGCAGTAATCCTGGCAGGGTCTGAGAGTTCCATCCTTCTTGGGAACAAAGAAGAAGGGAGTGGCTTGGAACGATTGCAAAGGGAGACCATCTGTGTTTTTTCAAGCTTTTTGTTAGGGTCAATGTTGAGATATCATATTAGGTATTGTTGGTAGATGCCATTTGGGGAATTGTGTTAGGGAAATGCCTGAGATTCCAGGATGTCAACTTTTCCAGAGGCCCAGTCTATGATGGAATTTGTTTGTTGGAGCCATGGGGGGCTGAGGATGAGGTTTTTGTTTCCTAAATGGACAATGTAAAACCAGTGTTTCTCTTCTTTTTTGCCTTAGTGAAGGGTGAGCTGTACCCACAGTGAATTACTCCTTTGATATTGGAGGTTCCATTAGCATTGTAAGCTGATATGGACTGTTTTAGGTGTTCCTTGGGCCAGTGGTTTTTTGTGACTAGGTTGTAGTTGATGAAACATGTGGTAATCAATTAGAGCCAGGAGGTCAACAATTTTTCTGAGGGAACCAGAGTAAAGTGAAGTAGGGATTTTCATAGATTTCAACTTACTACCTGTTATAAAGATTGGTCTAATGTGGGAAACATTATTGTCATAGATGATGCAAAGGGATCATAAGATCTCATTATTTGAGAGCTTAGAATTTGCCTATATATCCTTGATATAGTCTAACACCTTGTCTTTGGGTGTGACTGTGTCCATGGTCCTAATGTTCTAAGGATGGGAATGGAATGGTGGTCTGGTGGATTTGTTGCTGGAGGGGCCCTTAGGGTGAGTTTCCCTGTGCAAGTGGTTGCATGAAGAGCAGCCAGTCTTGTGGCAGATGAAATGTTTGTTGTTTCTCATGTGCTTTGCTCATTGAGCCAAAGTGAGGTAGATGCTGTCCATATCCATAGTGTTGGGGTCACAATGTGTGCCCAGATTGTGCAAGGTCCTGAATGAGGTACCTCTGCTTCTATGTTTCTTCATACATTGCATAACATTGAAGAATTGTCCTGCCTTCTTGAGCCATACTTTGTGGAAGGTCAGTTTCTCCAAAAGCACAGTTATCTTGTAGGCCAAATTGGCCAAGATGATGTGGCTCAACATGTCCATGAGAATGTGCTTATTGTTGGAGTTATTGAGTCCAGCACATAATGCCTCAAGTTCAAAGTCAGCCTTGAACTTGTGGAAGTCCCTGTTGTACTTGGGGTCATCCTGGCATATGCTGGTGAACTTGTTCTGGGATTTTGAGTGAAGGGCCATAGTGAGGAACACTTCAGTGAAGTGAGTGAGAAGCTTGGCAAAAGTCTTCTCCTCATTTGTGACAGTAGAGTTGTCAAGTTTCATAAGCCAGCCTTCAAAGAAGGAGGCTTTGTATTCTTTGCCCATTCTGTTGAGCAGGGTCAGGGTCTTGGCCTGATCATTGTACTTCAAGCTATTCATAGTGAAGTATCCTTTCATGACAAGGATCTATCTGTTGGCATCCTCTTGTTTGCCAGAAAATTCTTCCAGGAGTCCCACTTTAAGCTCTTTTTGGAAAGCCATATTGTCTTTGTTCTTGGGAAGACTGATGACATAGTTTGATTCTGGATTAGGTTCCAGATTGGGTGTAGGTGAGTTGTCTTGAAGGTATTCCGCAAGAGCAACATAGTATTGTTCTGCTCGTTCTAGGAATTCTTGGTTAGGAGTAGGATCAGTGTTTTGGGGCTTTTCAACACCAGTGTAAGGGATCAACTCCTGGGGAGGATCAGTTACAATGGTCATGGTGGAGAGGGAAGGTGGGATGGTAGGACAGAAAAGGAAAGAATGAGAGATGGGAGAAGGCCTGGTAATTGAGAGTGCCAAAAGGTGAGGGAATGGTCTGTATGGAGAATTGAATATCCACACTTGTTGATGGGGTTGGGACAGGGTGACCAGAAGTGAGGGCAGCAAGTCCTCTGAAAATGCAGGTGAGGCTTCTGAGGATGAGTTGCTGGGTGAATTTGGGTCTCACCAACTAAGCAAGTTAGTGAGGTTTATTCTGTACATGGTGGGGGTGGTCTCACTCCAAGTGTAGAAGCTGGAGTGGTTAGAGAAGCTAGTTCTTTTGTTACATCAAGCATAGCTCTCTAGTCAAGTTCCTGCTAGAGATTCACTGGTGCTCCAGGTAAAGTGGGCTGTAGGTCTTAGTGAAGTTGCCTAGCAAGTGAAGGGCTTATTGGTGGGGTCTTTCTTGTACAAGAGTAAGGCTTGGAGCAATACTTGAGGGATCCTTAAGGGAATCAGTGAAGTGGGCAAAGACCACAGACTGGGTGGTAACACAAGCATACACCTCTCCTATAAAAAGCAAAGCAGACTAGTCTCAAGGACAGTGAAGGCCTTGGAAAGACTAGATTGCACACAGAATGTGTAGAACTAGTTGGGGAAAAAGTACAGAGTACAAAGGGGTTTATATACCTCATATGGCAGCATATGGACCAAGTGGAAAGTGAATATAAGGGGAATGCAGAAGGCTGATAGAGAAATGGCTCCATAGGAGATAGCTGTCCATTCCATAAGAAGGAGCAGAGAGCCACAAGAAGAGTGGAATGGAAAACATATGGAAGATCAATGGAGTGCCATTCCAGGAGTGGAAGCAGGGCTTTGTGTTGCAAAGGAAATGTGAAGTCAAAAGTGTGGAAGAAATACAAAACATATGGAAGACTAAGACTGAACTGGAAAGAGACTGAGATGTATCCAGAAAGTGGAATGCTGGTGGGACAGCAAGATCTAAAAGAGGTAGGGGATGAGGAAGTCCTCTAGGGACGTTAGGAAGTTGAGGTGGTAAGACATGGAAAAAGAGAAGACCTTATCAAGGGGTACAAAGTCTGTAACACATGGAGGCCAAACTATTTGAACACATGGTTAAGAAAAAGTCAGGCTACTTCAGCAGCATGAATTGTTTTTGAGCATGGTATGAAAATTACCCCCTTTGTAAGGCCATGGTCAACCACAATCATTAATAAGTCATGTTCATTAGAGGGGGGAAGATTGGTAATGAGGTTGACTAAGAGCTATTTGAACAGAAGAAGTGAAGATGATGGAATGGGTGACAATGGAGGACAAGTGGGGTAAAAGTTCACTTTGTTTTGCCAGCAAGTGGTGCACCCAGAGATGAATGCATTGACAAAGGTAGACAATCCTGGCCACCAGAAGTCATGTTCTAGTAGTGCTTTGGTATGAAAGCATTTTGCATGGCCTGTGGTTGGAGATTCATGTAGTAATCACACTATTGCCTGTTTTCCATCAAAGGGATATACATTTGTCTTTTGAAGTAAAGAAACTGTTATCCATATGCCAATCTGATAGAGAGAAGTGAGGAATGAGGGGGGAGTCCTTCTGGAGGTTTTCAATGACTTGGAGTACAAGGGGATCAGACTGTAATGAGGATTTAACATGGTATGCAAGGGCAAGGTCTAGTGCATCAATGATTACTGGTTCTGGATATATGGATGTCTCAATATTGTCCTGAGTGGTGTCCACATGGTCCTGTCTAGAGAGTGCATTTGCAAGGCCCATTTTAGTTTCTGGGATTACTTGCCAATGCAGTTCAAAGTCCTGTAAGAAGAGAGACCATCTTGCCTATTGATGAGGTAGTTTGTGTGGGTCTTTTACATAGGAAAGGTTCTTGTGGTTGGTGGTGATGGTGACAGGGTGAGAGATTCCTTGGAGATATTGGTGCCATTTCTCTAGTGCTAGAATGACTGCTAGGAGTTTGCAATTATAGATGTCATAGTTTCATTGAGCAAAGGTGAAAGTGTGGGAGTAGTATGTGCAAGAATGAAGATCTGAGTTTTCATCAGCTTGCATGAGTACTGCTCCTGCTGCCAAGAGGGAGGTGTCCATCATAATGGAAAATGGGCAAGTAACATCTGGGATTCTGAGAACAAGGGCAGAGAAGAAGATTGTCTTTAGTCTTTCAAAGGCCCTCTGCTGTAGAAGTGTCCAGTGCCTGGGTTCACCTTTTTGAGTGAGCAGGTTGAGAGAAGTGATGATGTTGGAGAGATCTGGGATGAACTGCCAATAGAAGTTCACAAAACCCATAAAAAGTGTATTCCTTTGACCAAAGTGGATGGTTTCCATTTCTCTATGGCCTCAAGCTTCATTCTATCCATCTCTATCCTTTCTTGTCCAATGATTATATCTGAGAAATCCATTTGAGGAGCATTGAATGTACACTTGGTGAGTTTGATGGATAGACCATGTTTTTTTAGACATTGGGGTACTCTTTGAGTATGCTTGTAATGAAGGGTGATATTGTTCTTGGTGTGGATGCTGATCATCCATGTAGATTTTAAGCCATTTCTTTCTTAGCATATCTGCAAAAATGTGGTTTATAAAGGCTTGGAATATGAGTGGAGCATTACAAATGCCAAAGAACATGATGGTGGGCTTGAACAGTCCCAGCAGGGTAATGAATGCTGCCTTCCACTGGTCCTTCTTTCAGATGCAAATATTGTTATATCCCCATTGTATGTTGAACTTGGTAAACTTGGTGGATTCTTTTGTGTTGTCAAAGTTCTGGGATGAGGGGGAGAGGGTAGGCATTTCAAATGGTATGGGAGTTTAGATATCAGTAGTCCTGACAAGGGTGAAGGGTTCCATCTTTCTTAGATACAAAAAAGAATGGAGATGCTTGGGGTAACTTTGAGGATAAGATATGCCTCCTGGTCTTAAGATGTTCCTTAATGAAGTCCTTGCAGGCTTCCATTTCAGCAGGATTTAGAGAGTATACTTTGGCAATCTTGGGGATGAAGTCAGGGCAAAGTTCAATGATATGATCATAGGGACAGTGGAAAGGAAGTTGGTTATGTGTTTTCTTTAAGAACATGTCTGCAAAGTCTTTGCACCATTTGGGAATATTGGACTCCTTCATTTTGATGGTTTGGGTAATCTGGATAGAAATGATGGTCTTTCTAATGGTCTCTCCTTTCAGCCAAGCTTTTTGCTTGCTCAGTCAGCCAGAGATTTTTTGATCAGCATCAATACCAAGCCAATGTAGGAGGTATCACTGGGGAATGTGATTGGACTTGATGAAGTGAGGTGATCTGGGAATGGAGATGATACTAGCAATCCAGTCAATCTTGGGGTTCCACTTGCACAACCAGGACATTCAAGGATGACTCATTTACATCCTAGGCTGAGGACCATGAGATCAATGACTTCTTTAGAGTGGGAGAACAGAATATCTGTGTGTGCTTTCCATCTGATGGTACCTTTGGTGTTGATAGTTCCATCTACATTGTACACAAGGATGGGTTTGGAAAGATGTTTCAATGGGAAGTGTTACAAGCAATGTTCCAAATGTTATGCTCCCTTCTTAGAACAACCCCTCCAATAACTGCCCTAACCCCAGAATACTCTCCCATCATTTCCATGTACCATCTCCCCTTAGGAGGATCTCTCTATGAGAAGACAATATCAACCCTGGAACTCTCATATGACAAGATGTTCCCCCTTGGATCTCTGATCCAAGACTGCCCTATGCCTCACCCAGCACTTTTTAGATTCCTGGATGGATTTCTCCCTGATTCAGTTTTCCCTTCTAGATGCCCCTTTTCCAGACATGGTACACACTGGTCTGCTCTGTCTTATAGCATGGTTAGGCTTCTGTCCACCATGACTCTCTCACTATGGATTCCACTATCCCATTGGCATTCCACCTTCCAGATACTTCTCAGACTTTTTCCAATCCTATCTCAGACTTCTGTACATTCCATATTCTTTCCACTCTTTTAATTCTGCATTTGGTCTCCTGTATGTCCCCCTTTCTGCTCTTCTTGCAGCTCTCCGCCTCTCTCTTATGGACAGATAGTGTTACGGACTTCGTTCTGTTCGATGAGATTCCCTCTTTTTCCCTAACTCCATGGGACGACCTCTCTCTTCCTCTAGGTGACTACCTCGTCCCCTATGCCGCCCCGCTCAATGCCTGGACCCCCCCATCTCGATGTGGAAACTCTTTCTAGATTCCCAGCACGGTTAGGCTTCTATCCGCTGTGCTTAGATCTCGCTGTCCTGTCGGCGTTCCGCCTTCCGGATACATCTCGGTCTCATTCCGTATTAATCTTCCCATTCGTACGTTTCCCCTCGGTCTCCCGTATGACTCCCCTTCTGCTCTTCGCACGGCTCTCTGCTTCTCCTTTTAGACACGGAACCCCTACGGGCTCCCGTTCTCCACTTATGTCTCTCCTCCGTCCTGGTCCGTGCACATCCCCTAGAGGTATATAAACCCCTCCATGTACGCTGAGACTCCTCAGCTAGTTCTACGCATTCGCGTTGTAATCTAGTCCATTCCAAGGTCCTCCTAGGTTCCTTGAGACCCCCCCCATCGCCTCACAGTTGAGGGACCGCTTGCGTTCACGCCTAATCCGTGTGCTTCGCCCAATCGATGACCTACTCTTAGGTCCATTAAGTATCGCTTCAAGCATACTCTGTCCAGGAAGGCCTCGCCATTAAGCCCTTGCCTGCTAGGCTACATCAATAAGACCTATCGGCCGCCTCACCAAGTCTCACTGGGTGATAG
>JBBPMA010000567.1:0-20729 GCA_038090075.1 Xanthoconium purpureum | reverse complement strand
AAAAACCCTATCTGTTTCTATGATCGATGTACTTATGCCGTAGAGTCGGTTATTTCCGACTCCGTGACCTGTTCTGAGAAGAAACAAAAGGCCCAAACTCCAGCAACGTGAAAAATCACCAAAAAGCAGAGCACAAGGAAACCGACACCAAGCATAACAAGAAAGAAGACACTGCGGGGGAATGCGAACGCGACACATAGGTTCGGGGTGAATTGACATTACCAAAAAGTCTCAGCATGGTTGTCCCCGGACATCCACACACGTCTTCACCGCTTGCCACAGAGGTAGCAAAATTCGGTGCGGCATCGGCATTTCATGAGGCTGCAGCCCTCGTAGCACTCGACCATTTTTAAACAGCCAGGACAGCGGGCCCATCTAGCAGCACGACCGAGCTCGAGAACTTCAGTGGTACCTACATCCGGACGACAGGCGTGCATCCAGCCATCGGTGGTGCTCCCCAAGGCACTTGGCACATGTTTGCCTTCCACACTCGGGTGCGGAGCAAGTGTACACTATGCCAACGCTTTCCGAGAGGGGTCCCAGGAAGCAGTTGCATGTAGGAGAACCACAGTAAACACGTTTCGGAGTGTTTGTGAGAGGTGGGTTTGAACCTGAGAAAAGGGGATGTCCTGCTGGCAGCAACGAGGAGGGAAAAGAGTCTCATCTCGCGTAGCAGACTGGAATAGCTGCGATGCAGTCGACGCCATAGTAGTGACCGCATGGCACACAAATCTCTATGCCGTAGATAGGATCCAAGCAGACGCCACAAGTGTGACCTGTTTGATCGCCAGCAGGGACACACCTCTCGGCAAGAAATGCCCTGGATTCAGCAACGGCATTGCGTCCTCCTGCAAAATGTTATTTCTGTGTGATATAAACTGTCGACCATCATCCAAGTGACAGAATACTGCTCCTACCTGGCAACCTGCAGGTCGTGATCCACATTTCCATTTCTCCGTACTGTCGTCCTTGGGTGCACTCTACGTCAATCGGAGTCGAATGGGGCGGATTGGTCACTAAACGCTTGCCATCTAACTCTATGTGTGCAGCCTATCCGCTCCATCGTAAAGCTCCCGTAGAAGTTCCAGAAAGTCCTCCTCTGTGCTTTCGGCTCTCCCATTTATATCGGAGAATGGGAGTCGGGGGGGACTAGCAATTTTTTTCGTGGGGGAGCGACGTGATTTGCCTCCCTCCATACACTTTGGCGCCACATGACTCAGAAATCGCCAATGAAGAACCTGTGTACAATTGGACTCGTCTTTTTTCACGGCGTCGCAGTCGTCCCTCCGATCGGTGTTGGCATCCATGATGCAGGGGGCATTAAACATTTATCAGATTCTCTCGTCACGCAAGGGCGCTCGCTCACCGCACACGTGTGCCACGTCAACACAACGCAGTCAACTTTCACGTTGTCAAAAGCATGGGGACAAGGCCAAGGGATGGAGGTGGTCAAAAGTCACCCGAAACGTCTCGCGTGGGATTTGCAGAACGATGGCCAAGTAAACCCGTACGTGGACCGTCAACGCGATCAATCAACCATAATGCATTCAAAAAGTACCCAACGACACACCACCACACCGACGACAACAAAAAAGAACAGTAAGCGTACTTGGAGTGTAGAAGCTCCGGTAAGGACCACATCCCCACATCCTCCACGAACCACGGTGCCTAACACTGCACCTGGGGTGTGCTCCAGCTGAGCCGCTTTCATCGCGAATCGCTCTGGGACTTGCGGTAGACTCCTGCAGGTTAATGTATCATGAACGACGCAGGGGGACAATAGTGCGAGTCCGGAATGAGTTGGAGGGAAAATGGTAGAAGAAAAGGCACGCTTTTGCGTCGCTCAGGTTTAGGGCAGGTCACTCAAGCACCATCAGACTCAGAAACCGTTCTACGTGTTGAAGCGTCAGTATTGTTACATATGCACGTCGTTTCTAAGCTCGTGAGATGTAAAGTAAAAGCAAACATGCAACATATGTACAGCTAGAAAGAACGTGTATTAAATCGAACATAATCGTCTATCCGTAATTGCAACTGGGGGGAAATGAGTTGAATGAAAAAGTCAAAAACGTCGCCAGCGAGAATGCAAGGTGTGAGTCTGGAAAATAGTATACATAATATAAAATGCTGGGGCCGCCGTGGTCCTTGGCTGGAGTGAACGTGGTGGTCCAGCCCGGGTCGTCACGGGGATGTGTGTCTATCCTGGTTTGTTCCGCGTGTCTTCGTCATATCGTACACCGCGCCAGCGCGTCAAAGCATCATGTAGTGGAAAGCATTGTGATAGCGGATTTTGTGTGTAGGCAGAGACAATTAAAAAGATGAATGCCGTGTAGATTTCATACTCTTGTGCAGTTTGCGCATAGCCAAATGTACGTCTCGGCTCGTCTAGAATCTGGTCTAGATTTGACATCAGATGCCATCACACAAGTCTGTGAAGCATACGAACCGTGAGGTAGCTGTGTTAATTTCCACATCCCGGCATCGGATCGTCAACAAACATCAGGTCTTCAGGTCTCATGAACTTTGATGGATGGTATCACGTGCGCGTGATCGATGGTCCAGTCACGGCCCAACAGGAGAATGGCGCGAGATCGTATTGGGCGGAGACTCTTCAACGAACCAGCTGTCTCGAAGCCCTCCTCTGCCCGTCGACGCTCCGAATACATCGACTTCATTCTCCCGTATTTGGTCGTCACCGGGCTGGACGTCCTGCACAGGCGTCCCTTGGCTTGGGCTCTTGTCGATGTCATCCTGTGTCCCAAACGTCGTTGTGCTGTACAGTCTATTTTTCACCACCTAAAGCGAAAGCAGATCGGGGTTAGTATCCCAGTCAAGATCACCAAGAGAAACAAGGGACTGACACCACCGATCGGTCGAGAATAGTCCTCAAAGTCCCTCAGACTCGCGTCACTGTGCCCTTGAGTTCGCAAACGGGGATGCAAGAGGCCCTCCGCGAGACGTGATTCCTCCGTAGGTGCAGGCGATGGCGCGTAACCAGTCGGAAACGCTGTTGCTAGATGAGCCCCCCCAGCAAACACGGATTTGGCGTTGTTCGGACCACCTGTCGACACGTCACGCTGGGCCGGGCTTGGTCGTTGATGAGGCGGGGTCTCCGGCCTGGGCATGTCTGCCACGCCAGAGTATGGCGAAGGTGGATGTGGATCAGGATTCGAGAGGATGAATGAAAATTGTCGTCGTCGTCGTGGGGTCGCAGCCTCTATCTGAATCGGCGGCGGTGTCATCTGAGCAGCAGCCTTCTCGGGGTCCACATCCATGGAAGCCCTGGTTGGAGACGAAAGGTCCTTGTTCGAGGACTGAGGTGATGGGGTATGTCCCCCACGGCGCAGACGTCCTAGCAATGCACGAACGCCCCCAACAGGACTCCCTCTTCCCTGTTTATCATCCACGCTTCCCGAAGCCGAAGCCGATGAAGTCCAACTCCGAGGCCTTGCCTTCCAATCCTTCTCTCGTAGGCTCTGCTTTTCGCTTCGCTTCTCCTTGTCGGAAGCAGCGGAGCTCTTGTCTTTCCACGCTTTGAGGCTCGTTGGAGGGACCCCAAAGCTATACCGGTTGCTCCCTGTTTTCTTCCCTGTACTAACGCTGGAGGAGCTGCCCGTTCTGTTAAACCCAAAACTGAACCCCTGG
The DNA here is from genome assembly GCA_038090075.1 of Xanthoconium purpureum. Lineage (NCBI taxonomy): Eukaryota > Fungi > Basidiomycota > Agaricomycetes > Boletales > Boletaceae > Xanthoconium > Xanthoconium purpureum. Next base: position 17,084 of record JBBPMA010000567.1, on the reverse strand, counting down.
CCATGGCTGTGTCCCCGACTGTGCCCGGATAGTGCCCCCTGGGACGAGACGCTTCTGAGGATATCGAAGCTACTTGGTGTGGTGCTACGCGCATACCCATAGGATCCACTTCCAGAAACACTGCGTGTACCGTACGACCCTGAGGTATTGTGTCGGAGGGCGGGGAATACGCTGCTGGGACTATACATCGAAGCTGCCGGTGAACCAAATGCAGATCCAAGTCCAGGCCGGTTGCCTCCCGGGTCAGTCGCAGTAGTCAGACTGATGCCCCCAGGCGTAGTAACGTCAACTGACACTTCTACAACCGCGTTGCTGATTCCTAGCAGTGGTTCCTCGCTGCCTGTCCGCGTCTTGCTGAGAGCGTCCACAGAACCGGAGCCAGAGTGAGAACCAAGCGTCTGCGAGTGAGCGTAGTACGAGGAACAAGACGGAGCGGCACTATATCCACTGAACCATGTGGCTGTATCTGGCCCTGGTGAACTTTTCCTGCGCGAAGCCATATGATACGCAGAAGGTGGTGGGACAGGTTGTATCGTCTGATGGAACGAGGGCTGCGACATGGTCGGAGGTGGAGACAGAGGGACCATATAAGGTGGGTCGTTGGGGGGGAGTTCGTGAAGGGGCAAAGTCGAAGACGGCGAGTGTGCAAGAACACCATCCTCATCCACCTCAGTAGCGGTGCCATGACGTGACCCATAGATGCCTCCAGTACTCCCTCCTTCATTGCCTCTTCCAAACCTTTCTGTCGAGTGAAGGGCTGCGAGGATCCCAGCGTAGCGTTCTCCCATGACTAGACCAGTCTGAGTTGTAGGGCTTTCTGCACTGTACGCACTCCCGATGTCATGCCCAAACTCTTCTACATCCTCTACTTCATCGTCCAGCGGGCCCGAAGCGTGATTCTCTGGCGGGATGAGTGCAGCAGCTTCTCGTACCAGTGTACGATGCCGTCTACGAGCGCAGAAAAGCCAGAGAGCCGAGAACGCAAATGCACCAACGATTCCGAGAACGATTGCCGCGATAGCACCCGGTGAGAGGGGAACAGGGCTGTGATGTGAACCCCGAAAAGAATTGCCGCGAATGGTAACCGGACGTATATCAAGCACAAGAGATTGTGTTCGAGAGATGAGTGGATAATCGCCAGATTAGTAAAGCCGGATGTGATCGCAACAAAAAAAGTCAGCCGAGGGCAAACAGATCATGATGACACAGGGGCAAAATGAGGTAGGTATGAAGTAGCACTGGAAGCACCAGAGAAAGAAGATTCAATCTGCATGACGATCTCTCTCTCTCGGATCGCGCATGAAATAACCTAGAACCAAAATAGACGGGGAAACAAGTAGCACACTTACCGATTGACCGTGCTTCCAGGAAATTGCGTGCTCAATACACTACTCGTGGTGACAAAATCAGTAGTAGTTCCTCCTTGACCCGGAAGAACAGATGTGACTGTATAAGTTGACGTGGAGCGCCAGTCTGGAGATGAAAAGGATGACCCGGCTGATGTCACCAGTGTAGTCGAAAAAAGGACCGTCGTTGTCGAGAGCGGAGTAGTAGATTGGCTCTCAGTTGGGGCAGATATCGATGTGGAGGACAGTGTGGACGAAGTGGGAACAGGCGAGCTCGTGGAGTAGGACGATGAATATGAAAGCGCTGTCGCTGGTGATGAGAAAGTTTGTGTTGTAGATGTTGTGCGAGATGAGGGAGTGGACGTTGGAGTAGAGGTAAACAAAAATCCTGACGTGGATGAGGGATGAGTGGAGAGGGGTGAAGACGGGGACGACGAAATGGCAGGAGATGTGGTGATTCCAGAAGCAGCGGACAGAGACGTGAGCGAAGCAGAAACGTCGGTATTAGAGCTGGAAGTGGATGAGGGTGGTAGGCTCATACCCGCACTGGACCTTGTATCCATGGTCGGTCCGGCAGTATCCGAAGGGACAGACATGCTAGGAACCGAGCGAGAGTCAGCAGTGCACAATAACGCCAACGGAGTGTATCACCTTGGACTTGAAAGGATAATAAGTCCAAGCCCGCTCGCATAACTGGAATATACCGCTGCTCCTGAAGGTGGCATCGCCGGAGGAAAGTTGGCAGGTGGTGATCGGGAGGTTGGTGAGAAATAGGCAGAGAATGACGGAGTGACGGATTGATTAGGTGGTGGTGCGAGGGGCGTGGACAAGGGCAGCAGCTCCGGGAACGGGTAAGCTGTGGCCGAACGAGTGTTGGTCCCGGAAGCAGAGAGGATGGTGTTCAAAGTGAGAGATGATGGGTTGATGAACATGTGGTAGAGTGCATGTGAGATATATAAGTGGAGTTTATGGCAATGTTTGGTGTGAAAGACGTGGGCGTGCACAACGTGAAGAAGTCTGTCGTGGTGAGAGGGAAAGAGACGACAGACTGCCTGCCGATGGGACTGTTGTGAAGTGGAGTGGTAAACGAGAACTCGTTATGACAGCAACTTTAAGCGAGCAAAGCGAGAATACGACATCTTGTCGCTATGTACGTCATGACTGTGTCCTCGATCGTAGTGCGGTGTTGTCCTGGACTAGCACAAGAAGAGGAAGAGAGGCAATAAACCGGGGTTCGCAGCACCGCACCGGGACGGAGGAACAACGGGGTCTTGTTCGCGAGCTGGACAAGGCTTTGCGCTAACTGACTTGGGCCGTTCATTCTTGGGCCGTTCATTAAGCCTAGTCTAGAACGTCTCAGCGCTGCCGAGGTATCTCCAGAAGTGACGAGCGTTGTTGCTGGCGACGTCGACGACGGTCAGCCCGACGACGACGAGCGGTCGACGTCGCGGTTGGACGGGTACACGTGGAAGCAGCATACGACCCAGAATAGGAAAGTGGTCGCCGTTGCGCGCGACGACGATACCATGATTTTCCCTGGTCCGCACCGGTTCTGCCCGCGCATGTCTTGCACGTTGATTTCATCAATAACGGAGTGCAGCACAGTGTCTCCACCGCAATCGAGTGCCATCCAGAACTCGCCCTGCAGCTGGCAATGGCCCTGTGGCCGTGTGAGCGTGCCTGGGCAAAGTGAACGATCCACAGCTTCGACCATCTGACTTCTTCTGCACCATGCATAGTCTCTCCACCGAGAGCGGGCAATGTCCAGGCGAGGATCCCGCAGCCCAATTCCACTGCGAACAACAGTGGGGACACTCCCAAGTGTCAGCCACATTGCAGTGGGTACATGTCCTTAATGATGACGTACTCATTGGCAGTCACTCAGCCCACTTGTCGCCGCGTCCGATCATATCGTTATGTTACCCCCTGGAACCCCCTCACTAGGGGGGTCAAACCCTAAATTGCATATACTAAAAACACAAATGTTACATCCCCACCTTTTCGTTCAAATGCAGGTGCATGTCTCGCCAGATCATACAAACGCTATTGATATCCTCCCAAGTCTGGACCCACGCCTTAGCTCATCGAGCAATTTTTATTCACACTCCTCGTCACGATTTAGACTTGTTGCTTCATCTCAGGGCTCATAGTTTCCCCAACCGGTGCCATGATCATCATCTCTTGCCGCCAATTTATGGCAGTGGTGACACTACTAGCTGCGAAACTCAAACTTACATGCCTAGAGTCTAGACATTTCAAATCGCGGAATCCGGCCTCTGCCCCCTTGAAGGACCTGCTTCAAGGACATGCGATCCCTTGGCCGATCGAGGAAGTAGGACAGTGTTTCCGAATCGTCGTGCTTTCTTCAGCAAAACTCGTAAACTCGTACAAAAACGAATGTTTGCATTACCGTCAAGTCACCTGTTTTGGGCTTCTAAAAAATTCACCACGTTCCATAGAGGAATTTGGCAATTTTTGTGATGCACGAGAGACCAAACTATCCTATGTAGCTTTCGGCTAGAGATCTGGTCAGCCCACTGCCTGCGCTGTCTCTCTTCATCATGTTGACCGACCGGTCTCAACGGAATGCTGGGTTCGTCCTTCCGCGCGCACTTGGTGTATAGATCTTTAACAGGTTGCATTGGCACAGGCGCCAGCATGTCTAAGCGCTCCCCCGTCTCGTCAGCTCTCGAGGTCCAAGCTCTCGGTGTGTGTGACAACGTTGCCCCAAGAAAGTGCTTGACTTGACTAATCACCAAATTTATCATTGCATTCGCCTAAGTATGCCCCACTTAGCAAACCATTTCCAACTCACCGTTAGTGCTGTTCATCAAATCCCGCCCGTGGATGGTGAGGGACAAGAATCTGTGCTGGATTCCAGCACAGTGCCGCACGGGGGCGACAACGTGTAGGCCGAACAATCCGAATGGGTTCGGACGGCCCGGTTGGCCCGTGGGAGCATACCCGATAAGGGTCACTGCTGGTTTCTGCTGAGACAAAGTCACTTTCTCCGCACCCGCCATCTCCCCGCTAGCGACCAGCCCGTCACTGGTCGCGCACGCACACCCCTTGTGGTCACTGTGGGACACACTCCCTACGAGGCGACTGCCCGGGACGCAGTCATCGTCCAGGGATACCGGTGAACGGTCAGGCCCCCTGACGAGAGTTTTCGCGGATTCGAAACCGCTCCTCCCGACTCCCTATCCCCCTCTGCGCTGCCGTACAGGCCCCGATCCTCGGAGGAGGGTGCTTGACAGATGCGGCAAGGGGACTCGATGGCCCAGGCGTCCTCTCTCTCACACTAACTATAAACCAGTAGCGCGAAGCTCTACCTGGTTTCTCCCACTCGCAAAGTACAATCATTCCCACGATTGCGGAACTTACCTCTCCTGCACTAGCCTGAGCGGACCCACGTGGGAACACGTATACACTGAGAACTACTATCTGACGGAACATCTATGCCGCGATACAAACCGCCGCGGGTGCAGATCCGACAATCGCAGTGGAGCTGGTTGTTCCGTTCACCCGAAAACGTGGGCGTATTCTCAAGGAACCAGTTTCATCAATGTTACTCGGATAAGATGGATGGCCTTCACTCATACGGCTTCCGATCCATCATCCGAAAGCCTTTCGTTCTCACGACCGGCACCAAACTCTGGACTGCACTGTAAGTTTTGTTCACCGTCGTGACGATGAGTGAGCTTTCTCACTGAACGTCGCTGCTCTGACTCCCTCGTATATTTCTCTTTCTCCTTTTAGATCTTTGCATTCGAATCTTCTTCTTTTCGCTTCGCCCGCTCTATTGCAAGATAGTCCTCGCCAATCTTAATGCCCGTAAATTCTCAAGGGTACAGTCTGTGATGACGGCGGTGATGGGACGATCAATATCGCGTAGACCTTCTTTCAAGTCGCCGGTCCTAGGAACACTGTTAGGATCCAGGGCGCAGTAAGTTACGTAGAACTTCATTGAGTCACCAAGTTAGTGCGCTAACTCGACCGTCACTGTTTTGCTTCTCATCTCTTTGCCATCATCGTTGGATATATCTTCAAGCCTCCGTGCACATACTGAACAAATGTGTGGCGTGTGACGCGAACAAGTCGGCGATGAGAGCGCGGGGGAACAACGAGTGGAACTCCGAGAACCAGTAGACCAGTGTCACTAGCGGTGGATGGGAAACCGTTGTTTAGGCAACCCAGCCACAGATCCCCGTGCGATCGTCAGGCCTCAGGCTCTCGTTCGTCTTTTTGCATTCTTGTTCTGTTGTTGTGCCTATGCTCGGTTGTGCTTGGTACAAAGACCCAATCGACTCGTTTCCTATTGACGAGGGATCCAAGAGGTCATATGACCTACTGAAGGACCATCAAGGTATTACATCTCTCATCTTCCACGTTTCGATTTGCGTACATCGGAGCCATCATGATCTAGTGCATGTCGCATCTTGGTGAACATGGATGTAGAAAACTGGTTCAGGCGACAACTTGAAGGGGAAGCGGCAACGTTCGGCAGTCGGTCCGATCGAGCCCCCTGTCCGGTCCATCGCCGGATGGAGTCACAAGTACTTCCGCGGTAGGGTTACCCTAGAATTCGACCATTCATCTCCACTATGACGATGCGGCCCCGTGACAGAGATCCTCGGCCCGCTATCATGACAGGGAGGGCTGGATCGCGGATCCATCCATTCAGATCTGCCGAGAGAACCCAACTCCGAGTCGGAGCCTGCCAAGTGAACACGCCACAACAAACTCGAACTTGGGTTCGTTTGCATCTCTAGATCGAACAGACTCGTCACGCCGCTCAAGATTTCCAAGTTCAAGTCCGAGATTGATTAAGGCGACCGGACGGAAAAACCACATGCAAGTACCTTTGAAACGGACAGCGGTGATGAGAGAGACTCAAAATGGATCAGTATAGTAATACCACCGACCCGTTGTGATAGTACCGCTCCACCAACACCATCATCATGGGGTGGTTCTGACGGCTTATGGACAACCCCTTCCGGAGAAGGTGTGTTATAGTCGATACGGCAACTTGCGGTGTTTCCAGTCGTTCAACTTGAAGCTGCCCGGTGCCGTCACGACGATTCACTCGATTGAGTGTTCCCTGTAAAGATGAGTAACGCCAGGGTTACGATAAGCTCCTTGCAGTGTTTACAATCCGATGTGGTCCCCATAGTGCTATTTGAACAACCCGATCTGACGCATGGTCCTTCAGGGTCGCCTTTCTACTCTCTAAGTGCGACCCCATGATAAGGCATCCAATGGGCCCGTTGAACAACGTATTATGCAGTAACGTGCCGCGTCTGGCCTTGGGACTCTGGCCTCGCCGAGTCGGGAAAATGACTTCCTCTCAACATTTTTTTAGAAATATCGAACAACACTGATGATTCCGGTTCAGGGTGCGTACAACGGGGCGAAAAATCGTATTATTTCCTTCGTGGTACACTGCAATACCGACGGGGTTCTGGGAGCAATACCAGGGACCATTATGTCTTCAAAGAAATTATTTTGACTCGACGTGAAAAACCTGTCTGGGCGATGACTGTCTGATTTTATCCTCGTGCCATACTCGTACCCAGAGCCAGCGATGGGTGCTTGGGTGGCGCATTGCCCGTTTTACGTCCCACATCATTTCTTTTTCGCCGCTGAGCGGCCAGTGCCACTGCGCCTCATGTTGGCCGCTCCCGGAGGTATTTCCACTGGACACCTTTTGATTATCGTGCCTGGCGTTGTTCCCCTTAAAGAGGATCAGAGTAATTGAAGAATTAGACCTAGGCTTGATGACAGAATGAGGTTACGCAAGCTCTAAACCTGACGAGGACACGACTTCACTGCGACATGGTCCAGATCGCTAATCGGGCGACATCACCCTCGCCCCTGGCGATTTATGGGAACCTGCGATGGAGAGACTGCGTCGAGAGCGACCAAGATGGACTTCAGGTTCGCATTGAATAGGACGGACTGTTTACATGTCCGTGCTGCTTGCGCCGCTTAATGGCTGAAAAATAGTTTGCAAAACGAGGGTGTTGTATAATTTCAGTGGAACTTTGTGTCGTCTTCCAGCCATCGAGGCGCGGGAAGATTCGGTTTACGTACACGGCCAGGTCCGAAGTTCAGCCCCGCGGGCCTGGACATAAATGGGCAAAATATTCTGTCTCAACGCTGAGATATTCAGGGCGCAAACAGTTACTACGTAGACCGTCCGCTCGCAATTCTCACGCAAGGTTTGATCATCGTAACTCGTTGCTCTGACATGGGCCACATGGCAGGGAACGGTTCGCTCTTTGGGATTGGCCAGTCCATAATGCCATTTGGAGTCAGACTACCAAAGCAAACATTTTGGTTGAACGGATGATGGCACCTAAAGAAAGAAAACACGAGTCAGTGGTTTCATTCCTCAACATCTCATATATGGTTTACATTGTGGTTTGGTCCTACGGCTCACATGTGGAACGCACAGAATCGAGCCAGAATAAGCGTGTTTCAAGTCGAGTTACAACGCCGCTCGCTTAGCTTGACATCGCATCAAGTTTCAAGGACCATATTATACGTCGATGTATGTTCTTGCACCAATTCATCCACCTTTTCTCATCCCACGGCACCGGGGGTGCTCGGGTGTCGGCTAATGCCACTATCAATGTGTGCGAATCGCTTCCCGATAAGGAGTAGCTAAATCCCCTCTGCGAGATTTTCATGTACTCAATTGAGCCAAAGGCTTTACACTTACCGGTGCGTTCTCTTGCATGGCGTTTCAGTTTCTTCTGGTTTGTTTCAGGCATGCATCCAATGCTCTGGGTCGATCTAGGTTTAAGGGTCAAGATAAGGGTGAGTAATAATATCTCGCGCAACTCGCAGCACTTCTTACTCAGATACTCAAGGTTTTACTGACTTCTCGAAATGTAAAGTCGTTACGGATTACGGCCAATGGAACACGTTTCAGGGACTGTTATACTACAGCAACCACGTGTGGTTGCTGAATCTTGCCACTTGCTCCCGAGCATAAAGGGCGAGTGCGAGGGACGATGTCTACCCATTTACCATGTCTCAAACTTCGGCTTTGCATGATTCCCTTCAACAAGCTATCTCCAACCGAGCCAAGGATGGAATGACGATATTCGACCTCGACGAACCCCTCCCGTCTGCTGCTCCTGATTTCTTTTCAAACAACTATCTATCGCTGTCCACCGATCATGCCGTCAGGGAGATCTTCTTGCGCAGGGTGCAAACAGCGGTTCCAACTCGTTTGCTCGGGTCCACTGGCTCCCGTCTTTCGACGGGGAATTCTTCCGAGTATAACGCACTCGAGACCGCATTCAAACGTTTCTTTGGAGCTCCATCTGCTCTGTTCATGGCTTCCTGCTTTAGCGCCAACATGGCATTCGTTGCTGCTATCCCGCAGAAAAACGACGTCATCGTCTATGATGAGTTGGTTCATGTGTCTTGCCGAGATGGCATCCGTGGATCACCTTGTGCCTCGTACCGCTTCGCCCACAACTCACTAGCTTCCCTCAAGGAATGTCTCCTCGGTGTCTTGCGGAAACATCCTCAGATTGCGCGAGGGACCTCCACTGTATTCATTCTTTTGGAGAGTCTGTACAGCATGGAGGGCGATTTCTGTCCTCTGACAGAGATGGTGGAACTCGTAGAGACTCTCGTTCCCGCCGGTCACGCGCATATCGTCGTGGACGAGGCTCACACGTCCGCGATATGTGGGCCAAATGGAACAGGGTACGTCTCGCTTCTAGGTTTGAACAGTCGTGTTCATACCAAGATCCACTCGTTCGGTAAGGCGTGGGCCTTTCGCGGAGGTGATGTGCTGTTTGTCTTTGGGCGTGCTTCTAGGAACTAAACCCAGCGTTGGTGTCTTGGTTCACAGCCGTCGTGTTGACCTCCCCCATCATAAGGCAGTATTTAATCAACTTCGCAACGAGTCTCATGTACTCGACTGCAATGCCGTACACGGACATCTATGCGCTTGAAGCATGCCTCAGTGTCGTATCAAGCGCACGCGGCCAAGAGGTAAATGGCTGATTGCCTCCGTCAAATGTAGCCACTAATTTGGCGCCTCTGTTCCCATCATGGATCTTTCCTCAAAAGCTTCGGCAGTGCTTAAATAGCCTGTCTCATTACGCAAGAGAGAAGTTATTCAATGCCCTGAAGGACGTCCCTGAGACCGTCCTTGCAGTAGACAAATTTGACGCCACTGTGGCGGTCTTTGATTGTACCTTGTTCTCCCCGATCATTCCAGTCTATACATCGTGCGCCAGGAGCTTGGCTGACTACCTTCTGGAGAGGGGATACGCGGTTTCCCCACTGACGTATCCGGTTGTGAAGATGCCAAGAATCCGCATCAGCATCCATGTATTGAACACGGAGGAGCAAATTGATTCGTTGATCAAGGAGTTGCTGGCTTGGGCGGGGCCACAACGGGGTGTACTTTCAGCCGCAAGAAACGCGAACGCGGGAACAGGAGAGACGGGCGTGGAGGCGAGAGCGAGGCTTTAAAAGCAAGCGGAAGCTGTTGTAGGAATATTGATCAGCAGGTTTACATTGGAAGATAACGAGGGTGTTCACATGTAATTCGTGTCCCCTGTTTGTGACTGTGCTCGTGCTGGTGTTCTGCGAGATCATTTCGCACTGGACCAAGGGTCTATTGAAAAAGAGAGCAGGGATTGAGAGATTGTATGTCGTCACCAACGACTCGCGACTCGCGACTTACTGTTTGCTGGACGCGCATGACTTTCTGAGTAACTTCATCGACACCTCTCACTGGTTGATTTCTATTTTAGGACGTAGTGCACTGGTGCTGTTTAGTAACACGACCACCTACTGGCAGATCTATGTGTAATGGGATTCAATCACATGAGGGCTCCTGATTCCACATCACACTGCTTTAGATCATCTATTTGTATCACTAGCGTGCAACATGCCCTTGGACGTAATTTGCCTCCTTCCAACCCGTATCGGCGTAAAAGGTAAGCCAGGAACGTCGGTGTCGCCTTGGTAAACTCTAGCATCAGTGTGGAGTTCCGTCGGTACCAACTTGTTTCATCGAGAAAAACACACACCAGCGGTGCCGCGACTCTCATGATCGACTTTTTCAAGCCTTTGCAACGCGGGAGCCCTTTGGCGGGAACGCCCAAGGCCTAAAGAACATAGTAGACAATAGTGCTGTTTACTTGGTCGGAAACCATGATCAAGCAGGCCGTGCAAGGGCCACCTATTCTGAAGCTTGCAGACAGCCACCTTCCGTCGAGTGTGGGATATGTGTGCGCAAAATATATCCACTCTCGTCCGAAATGCTACATAGCTACAACACATCCAGCGTGCGCACATTGTTGAGAAGTTCAGTCAGCGAGACCTCATCTTGAAACCGCACAGTAATCAAGCTATCCGTCGCGACCCGCATATAGTCCCTCCCAGGTCGACCCTCCAATGCCGGCGCGACCAACAGAGCACCAAATGGCTGTCGAAGACGTGCAGCGAGCCGTCGCGCGTGCATCTTCTTGTCCATTAATGATACCGTACGCGCCCGAACAGGAACAGGGAGGGGCAGTAATTCGGGTTCAGGGAGCAACGCGGCATTGTTGTCGACGTTGCCGTCAGTGATCTCCTCCACGTCCGTATCCGGCAAGTCATCCTCTATGACCTCGCCTCTCGGTATATCTCCTCGTCCGAGGATGATATCCAACCAGGGGTGAATGAGATAGAAAGACGTCCACCGAGAGAGGTCATATCTCGTTTTGATATCCACCATCCCAAAGGCAACCGAATCCGCGCGATAAAGGCGGCCATAGCGTGTTTGATAGGGCGTGAGAGATGGGAGTTTGAGAGCGATGCATGGAAGTTTCATCCTTTGTGCTGTGAACCATGGCGGAGGAAGCTCATTAAGACGATCATATAGCTTCAGGGCCGCGTCCAAGTCAAATGAAAAAACTTGGGATGTGGCAATGGTTCTTTCCATCTCGTCCTCCGGAATGGGTCGTGGGAGGTGTGACGTTGCCGGTTCACTGAATACTGTGATATGGGCGGGAAGGAAACTGTTGAAGTTGCTGGGTTCCCCAGTCCATGCAAGGATGCTCGTGTCTCCAGATCCACCGAGGATATATTTCAGAAGACGTCCGAGCGAATCCTCTCCTTCGCCGTAAATTGCATGCATACCAGTAACAGAGAAGATGCCAAGTAACGAGTATGCGGCATCTTCTACGAGCGTCGTCCGCCGCGTCGACGCGAGACGTAACTTTTGCCGAATGCTCGTCAGGCCGGGACGGAGCCTCTTCAATTGCTGTGCAGATACCCCTGTGGCTTCCTCCATCTCTGAGATGATTGCAAGCGAGTGCTTGTGGTTCGAGAGAGGCAAATCTAGATAAGGTGTCCAATCCTCTGTGTAGAAGAGGATGACCTTGGCGGCAATGTACTCTTGCAGCGTCCAGGCACGCGTGTTCCAGATGCTCTTGACAAGAGCGCCGCGCCGCGATGAAGACAGAACGCCGCGAAGGAAGACGATCATCATCGCCGAGCCCCGGTACCATTTGAACATGGCCACTAAGGCCTCCTGGAGGATGATATGATCCGATTTATTGACACAACAAGTGTCACTCCACGCCCAAATCAAGCCAGCGTCCCGGACGATCTCGCAGAACCGTTGCAACTTGTCATGCGTCGGAGATTTCTCCAGATCATACACTGCCGTCTGCACCACCTGCTGAAACAGTGGTTCATGCCTCTCCCATTTGTGAGACAGCATCGCGTATCGGAAGTACTCTCGTACTTCACGTTTGATGCGAACGATGTCGATGCGTCTCGTCATGGATGATACCAGCTCATTAAAGATTGGTAGGGCTTCGAACGCGGATGCCTGATCCGCCTTGTCGTGGAGACGGCCGGACCTCGCGTTGATAAGAACACGTGGCGAGTGACAAATAGTGCGCTGAATGGTTCTACGGATTGTCGCTTGTGTGCTTGATGGGCTGACGTAGTCATCACAACGTTCTGTAGAAGTATGTGAATAAATCACCTTGACCACGGAACGCGAATACAACTCACTCTGAATGTCTGGATCAGGTGACTCCGTCATCTTCGAGAGCATCTCCTCGAACGCAGCGATAGCGTTGTCGTAGTCTTCTACTTTGTGTAACGCTGCGTGCTTCATCTCGTAGCCCCATGGAGACGATGGATCGAGTTTGATCACCTGATGACAATTGATTCAGAAGATTCGTCTGTATGACGAAAAGACAGCATACCTGATTTGCATCGTCTAAAGCGTGTTTCGATGACCCACAGGCCAGGTATGCTTTGCTCCGTCTGAGAAGAATGTCTTGTGGGGAACCAAAGTTGATAGACAAGGCGATCGTATAGTAAGAGATGGCCTCGTCATGTCGCTGATCATCCGCTGCTATATCTCCAAGTCGCATCAATTTCTCTAACGAACGCCGACTGAAGTCTGGTCCATGGCGATAAGTATACACTTGGTGTTCAGGATGTGCGATGACAACTCACCTACGGCCCATTGCTCATCCCGCAGATTGGTCTCCCCTCCCAGTTGACTCTCCAAGTCGTGGAAACAGTCGACTGCATCCGCTAAGTGGTCGATTGTTTCGAGATGTTCACACATGACCCGATATACTGTGGTCCTGAAAAATGCGAACTACGAACCGAATGTCAACCTCATGACAGGTACGAGATCAAAACGAGATACCCACCTGAGTAGCAGAAGCTATGGTATCTTTCCAAGAGTCATGCGTCAATTTCACTTTCGCCCACTCCTTCAAAAGTGGCATGATCTTCTCATCGCAGCCTTGGTCGAGTTTGATGACCTACACATTCTGTTAATCACTTTTCAAACCCAGTGAAGTACAAAGCGCGCCTCCTCAGCATCACTCAACGCCTCGCTCCATAAGTTCACCGACACCCGCGCTTTGCTTCGCCGGACGAGGATTTCGATGCGATCGGGTGGGTTGAGCGACAGCATCGTCGACAAGTGCTCCACGACTTCGTTATACTTTTGGGAACTCATCGCTTCGTCTCCGAGCCTGTTTAGCCTTTCTACGCAGCGCCGTTGAAAATCTAGAGATGATATTCAGAGAACCTCCGCTAGCAATGTTTACGCGATCACCCACCGAGTTCCCATTCTACTCGCTCGTCGCGGAAATTCTTGTCCTGCGCAACTTCGCTCTTTACCTGCCTGTAACACGCGACTGCTTCTGTTACACGATCATTCCCTTCCAGCATGTCACAAATCGCGCGCGCGATGAAAAACTTTGGAAGCTTGAACTGGAACGAAAACAGAGTTAGTTCCAGCTTGAGACCATCACCGTGACGGGAGACGTACCTCGACAGCAGCACCCCACGCTTCGCTACCAGAGCCGCGCAGCAATACTATTCGTGCCCACTTGTTTAGTACCGCGAGGAAAGACGAATGACCAAGGGACAACGCAGTAGAGTACGCTGAAACTGCTTCGTCAAAATTCTTGGCGTTCGATGCCTTGTCTCCCATTGTTTCCAGGGCCGATACACAGCGAGGAGTAAACTCTAGCAGTAAAATTAAACTTCTTTTCTGGTTTGCGACGCCGGAACTCACCAGTAACCCAGGCAACAATAAGCTCGTTTGCTGCCGCAGGCTGACCTAGGGCATTTGTGATCTCGATAAGAATCCTTGCGGCATCCAGAATGCGGCCCTGAGCACAGAGGCTGTCACATCGAAGTGATTGCATCGTCAGGTTCAGGCTACCCCTTTCACCCTGAAGCTCTGTGACTATTTTTTCGAGGTGGGCGATCCTGTCGTCTAGAGTCGGGTCAATATCGATAAGGTGCGAGTCAAAGTACTAGTGAACGGACTCGAAGTCTCGACAGTCATCTCGAGGTCCGCTTTTTCTGCCTTCGTACGCCACAAATCCCGCTCAATCTGAAGCACAGCCAACAAAGGTTGTTGATGAGGGAACTTGTTTCCCTTGATGGAGAGCACACGTACTATATCATATTTATGATGCGCAGATTGCGGCGCTGCCGAAAGAATATGGTGATGTACGGGACACAACGCATCCCAATCAAGGACCTCGTTATTGCTAGAAATGTGTCGGCATACAATTGAAGTCAACTAGACATCCACTTACATTTGGTTGTTCGGACGGAAGATATTTGATGTAGTCTTCCGACGAATGGGTTTCTCATCAATTACTTTGACGGGTGGTGCGCAGCCTAAACTATATGTGGTAGATGCAATTCTCAAATCCCTCTGGCGCCCATGATCGATGCGAGATAACACTGCCCCATCAGCGACCACCTTGTGGCTAAAAATGTGTCAGAAAATCCACGAGCATGTCGGACGAACACGAACGTATGATTGTCCGCTCGCTGAATTCTAATCTTCCTTGCCATGAAGTACGACTGAAGCCGAGACCAGACCCACTCATTTGTTGAGAGTCCGCCAACAAGAAAGGCCATCTGAAGATGCGAAGATTTTGATCGACTATTCCAAGACAAAAAAGTACAACGCACTGTAGTCGGTGTTACGGTGGACTTTTGCTGTTGCTCAAATGCACCAATGATGGCATCAACAGAATCCTTGAACAGGCCAGTAGCTTCTTCGCTAGAGGATGCGAAATCAGATAGCCAACCACGAAGACACAGATCAACGAATCGTACCCGGACAACTTCAGACCTCCGGATGTGATACAATATCTGGCATTGTTGATGCGACGACTGGCAACCTTGATATAGGCTGGCTCGCGATCACTCTCGATGATATGTTTCGTCGTCTGGTCAAATTCCCGTGTAATTCGGGCTATGTCCTCTGCGCTAGAGCGGTCCCAGCCTTTAAGCTTTCCTGTTGTTGGCATTTGTCACTCAGAAATAAAAGCGTCATAAATCCACCAACTTTCTATCAGTACCCTAGCCCTGTGAGTAATGAAGATTGACCCCTGCAGTCGAGCTTAAAAACTTGGATAAGTAAAATCTCGACAGTCGATAATAACCACGTACACTCAGCTGGTGCAATCTCCTCGGAGGAGATCGTGTTGGACGTCATCGGGAACATACTCATGTTGATAATCCCGCCACCTGCATCGATGATCACGACTCCCTGACGAGTAGCATGATCAACCGTCTCCTTGCCGAGAAGGTGTGAGACGCAAAAGTGGAGGCCTGCCTCGCCTTCTGTGATCATGTGGACACGGAGGTGCCCCTCGGGTGTACTGGGGACGAGACCAGCACGCTCAATTGCCCGGAAATATAGGTATCGTTGATCAGTCCACCCGCCCGGATAGGTGAAAATGTATTCAATAGAATCCTCGACGGACGGCCAACCTGATGTAAACGCGGGATGACATTCCTGGATATAGGCCTTGGAACACTTGACGAGATACTTGATGAAATCTGTGAGAACGTCGACCGCAGATTTTCCGGGCGGGAGTGCAGATAAATCGTCGTTGAGACAAATAGATGAAACTGGATGCTTTGCGCAGAGATGAAGCTTCCACCTATATCTCACAGATAAGTACGGATTCTGTGAATAACAGCCGAACTTGGAAGCTGACCATTCAGCCTTCGTCCAACCTTTGATTTGCGCCGTTTCAATGACATCCTGAGCAAGCACCTCTGCGCCGGCCGCTCTGAGAGTGCCGGTTTTGTCATAGTACAAGAGAGATGGCACCTTGGCATCGGCGTGGGCTACTCCCTGTGCAGGGAACCTACGAAGAGTTAAGAAAGATCAGTGGAAAAGGATGTGGGCCTTGCCTCTCGATGGTAAGAACCTCAGGAACTTGGTGTGGTTGAAGGATACAGTACGAGACACTGCTATAGGTCGTTCCAATGTTGAACGCCAGAACGAGTTTCGAGGGCCCGGTGGGTGGTTTGCGATGTTGCATGGTTGCAGCTGGGAGAAGACTGAGACGCAAATCGTTTATAAGGCCAGAGGAGCTATTGGGCGATAGCCTGATCTCACCTCCAACGAGATCCGACGACTGACTATCATGCCTCGGGTCGCGAAGCCTCCGACCATGCGCGTGACGCCTCGTGTAATTAATTCTGACCAAGTGACGCCGGGAGGACTTCTTCTGCTAAAGGTCCCTTCTACCCTGTTACCAGCGGTGGGAAATCGGTGTGATTGAATGACCGGGAGCATCGGATGCTCTGAGATCTTCTGAAACACTGCCTTGAGAGCCGAAACCGCGAGGTGATGGACGTGGGTTGATAAGTAGTATTAGATCCGTGGATTCGACGCCGTAAGGCGCAGGAAGAGCAAAACTCCAGGCAAGAATCCCGCCCCAAGAAGGTTTCGGCTAGCTTGGAGTCGCTGCGTCGTATGTACACAAATCGTCAAAGTCAAATTCAAAGCGTAACCCCAAGTTTAGCTATAAACAGAAGTAAACAATTCATTTATACCTGCCAACGCAACGTGTTATCTTGCTACGCCCTGATGCACGCCCCGTGTCTGGTCTGGTGATCACTCCACCCAGCGTCTACAAGTTTCTTTGATCTTCGCGTCTATCGAGGGTTTTCCTCATCGGGGCCGCGGCAACCCGTGCAGACAGTCTGGTCACCAAACTGCGCCATATCTGCGGTATTCCTGACTTCGAGGTATGTACACTCCTACCTGATTTCCCTTGCGGCTGTGCCTTCACATGTCCCTGGACTACAGTCATATTCTACGCGCCCATTGTGTTCCTTCCGTCCTATCACCTCAGGCAAGTCTGTCTCCGTGCTATTTGTCATGTGTCACATAGGTTCAGGTCGTTGCTTCCT
>JBBPMA010000566.1:0-20764 GCA_038090075.1 Xanthoconium purpureum | reverse complement strand
GAACATCAGGGCAAAGGGCAACAGGAGTAATACTTATGTAATTCAAAGATAGCGATGCGGGTTACATAATTATGAAACCGGCGCAGAGTGCTGTGTCTGGTCCAGCAACGCTGCCAGCTGTGTACCAGGCGCAAGCACCTAGGCGCCCAACCTTTGAAATTTGATCGATTTGATCCTTCTCCTCAACTGTACCCACGTGATGGAGGTGAGGCAACCTACATCGGTTCACGTATCTAGTGTTAACCGGTGATTTCCATGGCATACCAGTCCAAGCCTGAGGTGAGTTCCAGGTTTCGAGATGCGCGTGGTGGTTTCGATAAACTTGAGGGAAAGACCCATCAGAGCGGATGGAAGCAAGGACTATGTGACGGTGCTCCAAATGGTGACTGGTCGGTGTGGCGCCGTTGAAATGGGTGCAAGGGTCCTGGCCTAAATGGTTCACTGCAAGTGGCCATACCCACATCATACCGACTGGAAATTGGGGCCTTGTTTCCATACTAAGTTCACCAGCGGGCGTCATGAAAGTACAACATGCCGCTAGTGCGTTTCACGGCTTCCATCTCTATCTCAACATGTTTACTGCCTCGTCCCTGACTCCCGGGGCCTGCATCAGGAATCCCACCAAATCGGACTGGACACTAGGTTGCCGTATCATGAATGTGTATTTGCCTGGTGTGAATTTCCACGCCGTTATATTAATCCACCATTGCTACTACATACCATTGTGATCGTGACACGACATCAAGTTCATCGACCTGTTCGGATTTCGCTCAGAGGCGTCGATAGGTAGAGAATCTGAGGAGCAGGTGCATCTCACCTCTTCTGCTGGCTGCGCCCACGCCTGCACTGTTCCCTACTCCACGACTACATCAGCCTTGTGGTTTGGCACCTCAGTGTTTGCAGACCCTGCCGGCGGTTACAGCGGCCAACCAGTCCCGATGTCGTTCTGTCTTCAACTACGCCCAGGCTGTGCATAATACCGATCCGTTTGAAACCTCAGACCGAGGCTTTGACAACCTATAACAGTTGAGATGTCCTTGACTTGGCACTGAGCAAGAAAGACACCGATACTGGACTCATCATTTTGCCAAGGGGTCCGGCGAGCTCGACGGGCAAATTACTTCTCCTCGAAACCAGATGTTACATTCCGCGCGAGCAGAAGTAGAGCGGTGACCAACGGGATGTCAGAAAGGTCAATGTGATCGCCTGGATAACGGAGTCTCGGTGATTGAGCGGGGCGTGAACTACGTGAACGCACACGAGGAAGACAGCCCACACCTCTGTAAACAAATTTTTAATCGTACTGGAACAAGGAATGCGTTTGAGTGTCCGGGTCCTCACCTGCCCTACACACGTTCTCAGTGAGGAACTGACAGTTGTGCAGGCACGTTGTAGGCACGATTTGGAGCGAGTTCGTTGTCACGGCCTTAAACCACCAGTAATTTGGATCCGGGACGAAGAAAGCTAATCATTGCTGCCGTGAGCGACTTTCTTGGAATTGTCTGAATGGGGCCGTAATATGGATACACTGCACCTTGTAGAGGTAGTAGTAGTTCGTCTTGTCATCATACCCCATGCTCGCCCAGTAGAGCTCAGTGCAGTTCTCTCGTACCCGCTCACCTCGGGGTTCCCCCCATTGGCTGCGGCGTGGTTCTACCCCGATATCTAGTAAAGGCTACATATCATGCGCGAGCCAAGGAAAGAAACATGTATATTGCAATCCCGGGGTGCATACCTTTGCGAGAACAAGATTCAGTGCACGCAACGGACGTCGGTCTCGATCAGCACGAGTGCGACCCTTGGTGAAGATCTGGAGGTTGGTGAACAACGTTTTTGGCGGTCTTCAAGTTGGTGTCCTTACAAAGCATGCCAAATCCAGCTGGGTTGATCACCAATAGCTTCCGAATTTGCTTCTTCATATACCATCATCGGTTTTGTGCACCGCATTCACTAGGTTCCTTCTTTCTAGCCTTTTTATCAAGCGCTCGTTCCCTGTACTTACGTGTGGTATGGAATCCGACCCACGCAATCCGCCTCCCAACCCGAAAACATGAGGTAAGGGCCTGCGCCAATGCCTACTGACGCCCGCGTAAACGAAGATTGTTTGCGCAGAAAGAGTTGCATGCTATAGATGGCCCACTGATCGTTTCACCAGACGTAAATAAATCGTCGTGGGGTTTCTCTCCTCAACCAACCGGCCATGCCGAACCTCCAACCGTACGACGGCCCCCCTAAACTCGTTCTGGCGTTCGACATCGGTACGGCCCTTAGCGGTGTCTCGTACTGTATCCTCGAACGAGGCCAAGTTCCTGAGATTCACGGAGTCACGAGGCGAGTTATTCGTTTCCTTGGATTGATTTGCCTTAACTGGACTTAGTTTTCCTGGGCAGGCACGAGACTGTGGCGAAGGCAGAGTACCATCCCTCTTGTACTACGACAGGGGTGGTAACGTCAGAGCGGCTGGTGCTGAGGTTCTCGCTGAAAGCGTCGTTGAGACCGCGCTAACGGAAGGATGGAAGAAGGCTGAATGGTTAGTCATAAACCTCGTCAGGGCATCGTATGACCTTACTCGTCCATGACATCTAGGTGGAAGCTTCATCTGCGCCCGAACTTATACTTAGCGTCGTACCTTAACAGAGACAATGAATTACCGCCACTCCCAGCCGGAAAATCTGCCATCGATGTTCTCGCGGATTTCACCAAGTATCTCTTCCAATGCGCCAAGACTTATATCCAGACCCGTCACCCTGCTTCCCTTTGGTTATATTCCGAGGACGCCATCCAGTACATTTTCACTCATCCGAATGGCTGGGAGGGCGTACAGCGACAGCTATACCGACAGGCGGTTGAGCGCGCTGGCCTCGTCCCCAGTACGCCCGAGGGACGATCCCGTGTCCACGTGTTATCGGATGGCGAAGCGAACCTTCACTTTTGCATAGCAAACCTTTTGAAAGTGAAGACAGCTGCACAAGCTAGCCCCCAAGGGGTCGTCATTATTGACGCTGGTGGTGTCACCATCGACCTCAACATGTTTTTGGTGATGTCCAATCCGATTTCCTGCAAGGAAATTGCTCCATCTGAATGTACGCAACTGTCGCTAACTGCCGAATTCCCTATTGATCATCTTCCCCGCCCCTCAGGTCGATTGCAGGGCTCGGTCTTTGTCACTCGTCGGGCTAAGCTCCTGTTGGAAAGTTAGTGATTTTCTCATTTTGCGTTGTCAATGACGAACCTCGAATCCAGGAAAGCTTGAAGGATGGGAGCACTCCAGCCCTGGCGAGATAGCCGAATTTATCCGCGAGTTCGACCAGTCAACGAAACTGGTCATCGGCAGCAATCGAGAACCAGCCTATATCAGGGTCGCTGGTCGTCGTACCAATATCCCGGAGTATAACATTTCAACTGGGAACCTTAGGTTGACGGGGTAGGACTTTCTTCAGCCTACGCCACCGCCGCTGATCGTTTGGTTTCGTGTCTTCTAGCGACGAGGCCACCGGTTTGTTCAAAGAGTCTATCGATGCCATCATCCACGCATTCGAGCAGCTTGAACAACAGACCTCCGCCACGACACCGATCACTGTGGGTCTGACTCTCTTGGTATAATACACCGTATTCATATGATTCATATGTGCTCTCAGATGGCATTCCTGGTTGGCGGGTTCTCAGCAAATGATTGGTTTTGGTCTCAGCTTGAATTATACTTCAAGTCCAAAAACATCGATAGTTGGCGTCCTGACGATCATATGTCTGTGGTTCTCTAGCTTGCTGACGAAACTCCCTGACGCGTTTTCTATTAGCAACAAGGCGGTCCCTAATGGGGCAGTGTTGTCTCATGTTGATTGCGATAACTATAAAGTCTCCTCGCGAGTTGCACATGCTACATACGGTGTGGTCTGTGCGCTGCCCGTAAACAAAAACGACGAAGAACATATTCGGAGGATGCACCAATGGGAAAAGGATCCGACAGGGGAATGCTACGTTCCGGATTTCTTTGAGGCGAAGCTTTACAAGGTGGGCTTCTTTCTGGGGCGAGGCGCGAGATACTAACGTAGAATGGGATCTCATTCACAGGGGAACCCAGTTGGCGAGGAAATGAAATTTGGGTATTCGTTTTCGCTTATGGAATCAAACCCAGCAGACTTTGGCATTCAGACCGTACGCCTTATGTGCTATCGGGGTAGTTTATCCGAACTCGAATGGGTAGATCAGGATCCATGCAAGTTATTAAAATTCTTTGCCTCACGTTCTCGTCCTGACATGGGAAGTTGTAGCATCGTTCTTCACATTCTGTCTTATCTACGTGGACTTAAGCGAAGCGACCAAAAATCTGATCCCGAAGACAGCTTCCCGCCATGTCTACTACCAACTGGATTATAAAGTGATTGTATTTTGGGGCCTTACGGAACTACGAGCGCAGTTAGTTTGGAAGACAAAAGTAAATTGGCGTTCTTAATCCTCGCTGTTGGCTAAATCAGACTTTCTTTCCAGGAAGGCGAACGACGGTGGGTCTCCGCAAATTTGGTTGGTTGTATCGTCTCACTCGTTCCTCAGAATCCCTGCGACTGTCTCGTTTCCGGAAGATGACGAGAGTCATTTGAGTACGTTTATTAACATATTATTGGTTTCTACCTGTATTAAATTATCCTTGACGCCTTCGACCGACGAATTGGCATACACCCCTGTAGCCAAGGGTGAAGGAACGAAGCAACCAAGAAAAATATCTGAGAAAGATAGAACTATCGCCGTTCTGCGCGAAGACAGCGAGAGGCTTACTACCCAAGTTGCTCAGTTGAAGCAATCCGACGTCGAAAAGACAAAGCAGATCGCCACTTTACGCCAAGACTACACGGTGCTCCAGAAAGATTCTTTCCAGGTAGTGGAGCTTCAGAAACGCTACGACGCACAGTCGAAGGAGCTCCAGGACAGGGAGACCCTCGTAAGAGAGCAGGGCCGCACGATCACCAACCTCCAGACGGAGATAGCCAGTCTCCAGAAACGTTGCAGTGTGCAAGCTGAAGGGGCCGTCTCTCCCCGTAACTATATCCGATCCGATGCGTTGCTACCTGGGGAGGGAAAATGTGTTGACATGCTTAAGGGGCTTGGTGATGCGGCGATCGGTATGGGGAGACACGAAAAAGCAATCGCGTTTTACTCCTCGGCATTGTGTCTCAATCCTCCAAACACCATCGAAATCCTCGTGAAACGGAGCAAGACGCGTGCTTCGAAAGGGTTGTGGAAAGATGCTCTGATGGATGCGAATGAAGTACGTGTTCTAATTTGACTGTAGCTTGTAATTTATCATCTCTACGTTATACGTAGGTGATCAAGCTGGACCCGTCATCGCATCGAGGATACGAAAGGAAGTGTATAGCACTTCACGGCTTGGAAAATTACGTCGATGCGAATAATGCCTTCCTCTGCATGCTTTCAATCATTGAGAAGTCCTCGGACGAAGAAATATGCCGTACGTACTTCCAATACTGTCCTACGACCATGCATCGACACAGTTCTGTAGGACTACGAGAAAACTATACCACACCGTGCGAGGCAATCAAAGTTATCGATACTGCTATCCACGAGATCTTCAACCTCTGTCCGCTTGTCCTCATTGATCTTCACTCGGGCCAGTTGTGCGATGCACATGAGCGGGTCCGGACGTTCCAATCAGAAACACCGTTCAAGAAGCTCGTCTTCGAGGTTGCAACAACAAAGTTGGATTACCCGCGTATCCGTCAAGCTGTCGCGAAATACTTCTCGTGGATCATGTTTTCGCACACGTGGGAGGGGAAGGAACCGACGTTCCAGGACGTCAATCTAGTCGAATCGGTCTGGAAATTGGACAATTCACCACTGAACGAGAAACTGCGCCAATTCTGTACAACGGCTCGCGAGGATGGTCATCGATGGGCGTGGTCAGACACTTGTTGTATTGACAAGACCACGAGCGCCGTCTTAAGTCAATCCCTCACTTCCATGTACAGCTGGTACGAGGAAGCAGCGGAAACACTTGTCTATCTCGCAGATGTCCTCTCCTTATCAGAGCTTGGCGACCTCACGAAGAGCAGATGGATGACTCGTGCCTGGACACTGCAGGAGCTTCTCGCGTCGGGGGTCATCCGATTCTACACTCGCGACTGGAAACCGTATCTCAACGACATGCATCGGAACCACAAGGACTCCCCTACCATCAAGCAGGAGCTAGCCCAGGCTATGGGAGTTGCACCGGATATGATCACCAGCTTCCGACCGGAGGATCTTGGAGTGCGGGGGAAACTTCGCTTAGCGTCGACACGAAACGCCTCGGTGGTCGAGGATATTGCGTACTCCTTGATCGGAATCTTCTCGAGTGACATCGCACCTCGTTACGGGTTGGGGAAGAAAGCGCTTGGTTATCTTTTGGAGAACATTGTCGCTCGGACGGGAGATGTGACTGTCATCTCGTGGACTGGGAAATCATCACCATACAATTCTGCTCTTCCCGACTCTCTCGCTGTCTACAGCCAGACACCATATAACCCACCGTCCATGGAGACCAACGAACTCGAGACTGCAGTGGACCAACTGCATACTGGATTGGCAGCACGCGACCACGCCTTAGCATTCTTCCGTCAAGTCATCCAACTCCCTCGGGCAACCTTCACCAACCGTTGCTTGCATCTCCCATGCATTGTGTTCCCTGTCACAAGGATTGATGTACTGGATTCGGGAGGTCCTCAGGGGACCCTTTGTCGCGCAGTTGTCCCATTGCTTGGCAAAGTGGAGTTTAGGACTATGGATGCAAGGCGACCCTGGACATCCAGGAAGCTCATTTTCATACACCCCTGGCTCCATGACCTCCGCGACCCCCTTGATGAGTTCATGTTCGACGCCGAACATCAGTTCAAACCAGACGACGATGAGGATAAACTAGGTGATAGCGCCAATAACCCGGGTGGTTCCGCGCCAGCTACTCCATTGCATGTCAAGCCTTTAGCTCTGGTGGATCAATATCGATGGGCATTGCGGCTGATTGTCCGACTTGGGCGTCCATTCAGCGCGCTCTTGCTCGAGTGGCAGAACAACAAACAATACAAGCGCGTCGCTACTGATTGCGAGATCATTATCTCGGGAGTCCCGTACCGGACGAACCTCAAGCATCTGCGGGCAAAAGTGTTGGAAATCGTTTGATTCGGATGGAGCCCGTTCTTCAAATGACTCTCGTTATTTCGTTAATTTGTTATTGCCGTTCGCTGTACATATTCTCCACTGCCAGCGTTTTCTCGTGCCTGCCACAATTGCAACTAATGTGACCATTCATACGACGAATATATCTTCACTGTATTATTGTCCAGCATCCTTATCCCTGCTACTGCACGACAAATCCCCCACGTAATACTTAATCCGCTTGATACCTCAGTGAACGCTGTTCACTATGTTGCTGTTCCCGTTTACTAGTACAAGGTCCAAAACACGTGTACAAGGAATGACCCGTCGTTCAGCCCTCAGACGGCGGGTCCTAGCTGACGTCAGCCCTTCGCGTGTGCATTCCTGGAATCTGGTGATGGAAATGAGCCTCTAGGTAGCTGGCTGCATGGTCGATGTAGGCGGAGGTGTAGAAAAAGACCCACCAGTGGGGCCAGTGATACGTGTCAGCAAAATACCGACACCCCTCTAGATTGGCTTGGCGGTCCGCGACGGGCTGGTGCAGTTGTGGGGTGCCCTATTGACAACACCACATCGTATCTGAAGGAATTGTGTGAACCTCGGCGGCAGGTGGCAGGGAGGATATGCATAGCCTGACTGGGGGCTGAGTGAGGTCGTCGTCACTCGTCGAGGTGCCAATATCACAACATTGATTGTCTTGGCGCGGACGCAGCTCGATGAACACATTGGAATTTGCCAGCGGAAAGACGCGAGGCCTCATATAGTTGTTTGCTCCTGTTTATACCATTGCCGCCTGTGTTTGTGTTCTAGTGGCCGTTGAAACGTCCCATACCTGTAAGTTGGAGTATCCCGTCAACCTCGCAGAGGCAAACGTGACGAAATTAAGCTGGTAGGAAACTCCTGACGCTGACATGAGTCGTACAGCCTTTGCGTGTCTATCAGCCGAACTTGCTGACAGAAGAATGTGGACCCCTAGCGGCCCCCGGTGTTCCGCAGGTCAACGAGATGAACACTCAGGCATGTACCCGAATCCTGTCTGCAGGTCTCATTGAACCTCTTGTCGTCTAGGCATCCAAGCTCCCCAGGATGCCTGATAAACAGAGTGTTCACAGTTCGTTGACGTCCCATACCTCTAAGTTGAAGTAACCCGCAAACCCCGCCGAGGTAAACGTGACAACCTGACGCCGACGTGAGCCACACAGGATTTGCGCGTCGGCCAACGAAAATTACCGAGGAACGTGGACGTAAAACCGGGGCAGAGCGATTGGTCGCTACAGGTCATTCAAGAGATCCCATTGAACTAGCAAATGGTAGAGACTGAAGTCGGTGCCCAACCCTCTCATACCTCCGAGTGCGGATTTCCAGAGACAGACGACGGTCTACCCACGCAGACCAGCAAGGAGGGACTGCCAAGAAAGAGGATAGTAACGAGGAAATCGCGCGCTGTGCTCAGTCCTCTGACGCCACTGACCACGCATAGCCAGAGGAGGTCGATCCACCTTCGCAAACCATCAGGGAGTGATTACCGAGAAAGAAAACGACAGCGGAGGAGGGCCAGGTTTGTACTGCTGACGAGAGGCTGCTAAGGAAGGTCTTAGTGGGTATCTGATAATGTCACTCACTCAGGTCAGACCATCCAAGCGTTGTCGACGGTCATCGTATGTTATTTTTATTGTAGCGTATATTCTATTTTATTTAAACTATACCCATAAAGAGGCTCGTGTCCTTCCTTCCCAGCCTGACATGCAGTCTTCGAGATACATATGTATGGTGTCGTGAATAAGATCAGTAGGATAAAGATAGAGGGTATGTATGATAAGTAACCCGTACGATACGTTAGATATTAAGATAGTCATAGATAGGATAAGTAGGAGTTCTAAACGTACTTGCTTAAGTCGAACCCCATTTGTTTTCACGTGTCCTCTGTATCTAAAAAAGATTCAGGTAAAACCTTCGCCTTAAGGATCGTCACCTTCTGTTTCGTCCCTTTCTCCCACAACGTTCCTACTGGGGCCTGTTTCAACAGCCCCAAGTGAGTCGTGCACAAAACAACCGATCTCTCTTGGACCCAAGCCCGGCCTTCATCCGATTCTTCCATCCCCTTGCTCTCAAACGCGTCGCCCGGCCGAGCGAGAAAAACCTCAAAATCACTTGATATCACTTCGTTGAACGACTTGTTGAGACGCCCAGCCAGCGTGACGAGCAAGGTCAGCCTGTCCTCGAACTTGGACGTGATCGCGCCCATTATGTCGGACTGAGAAGCAGTGCAGCCGGCAACCAACATGATGTCAGAAAGGTCTGCGATGACCCTTTCGACGACAGACTCTGGATGACCAACACCGTCGTGAAGGTTGTAGAGTCGTGCTAGCGCACGCCAGCGTCCGGCAGTAGCTTGCGCCTCTGTCGACATTGTTTTTCTCATCAGCTGGAACAAGTAACGTGTCTCTGGATTTGGTCTCTCACCTACTCCACGTAACGTCTGATATATGCCATTCATGAACGAATTATGCCCCGCGTCCAAGGCCCAAGCAGATGCAATCTGGCTAAGTACGGTTGCAAGGTGGACCTGCAACGCGATTTGAAGTAATAGAAGAACCTCTTCCGAGCTTGATCCCAAAGCGTTCGTCAAAACAGGGCCAATGTAACCTGAAACCCTCTGCACAAGGGAGGTCCATTCCTCCATCGTATCCGTCGCCATGCGCTTGAACTCGAAATCCTGCACCAAGGAGTCGGCCATATACGTAGCATTCTGTTGTATCTCTGCATTCAATCTCTGAAGAGCGCGGATGATGTCCGAGTCCGAGGACTTGTCTGCAATGTTGAAGAAGCTATTCGAAACCTCCAGGTCTTTCGACTGTGCTTCGCAGCGTTTCTGGAGCTCGGCAATTCGAGAGAGAGCGATAGAAAGATCTCCTCGAAGCTTCTCTACTTCCATGAGCCCTGTCGAAGTCTGTCCCGCGACCACGGTGTCCACCGAGTTCCATCGATTATCGTTGGCACATAACTCGGTGGTGGCGACCTGTGCCCCTTCCCTACGTGAGCGAGGGTGCTCGTTTCGAATGGAACCGGACGCGGTCCGCTCTGTGGCGCTCGGTCCAGCGATCGGCTCGTCAGCCTCGTGAGCTCTGCGGCTGTAGCAGAAGAATCCGTTTGAGATAAGGGAGGTGAGCCTGCTGGTTTTCGCGCTTTGGGACCAGCGGTGTGACATACGCGGGGTATTCCATTCACCCTCTTCTGCGTTGACCATGGTCCAGTCTGATGAAAGAGACTATTCAAAGAAAGGTTGAGCATTGTGTCCATCACACGAAAGAAAGTGTCTACCTGGGACGGAGCCTCAAGTCCCTCGTGCCCCTCGCCAGTTGCCAGAATATCTTCATTCGTGGGTCGCTCAACATTGCTGGCAATATCACGGGATGAAGTGCCGACTGACATGTGCATGTCGGTGTCGGGGGGTGAGAAGATTTGCTTGTCGTTTACGACCACGGGTTGGTTGGATAAGTGGGCTTGAGATGAGGGATACTGCTCATTCCTCCAGTTTGCGGCGCGGGATGGGCGTTGTTCCTAGCAAAGCGGTTAGATCGCGTCCAGCGCCTCTTCCCTTCAGATTGCTTGTCACCGTACTTTTCTACGCTTCGATAATTTCTGCCTTCGTTCAGGCTTTGCTTGTGATGGACTTCCTTGGCTAATCGGGCTTCCCATGGGAACCATTATGGACCTGCATAAACGTAAGAATCGAGGAAACACGCTGGAATTGCCTGGGGGGCACACCTTCTCTGAGAACCAGATGTGACGGCTGCCGCTTCATATAAGCAGGGAGAACGAAACGGAACTCAGGCACTGAGTCTAGCTGGATGACATGCTAAACATGCAGTTCTGTTTGATTTCTCATCATATTACTATTTCGGGCCGATCACGGCATTTCATTTGGTCAACCGTGACACGGAGTGAGTCAGAGCCACTCAGATTTTCCTGATTATTCCGCCGCTTCCTTGGGCCACCTAGCGCACACGACATTTGAACTTCAGAGTAGCTGCTGCCGCACAATCCGTCCCAAGGCAATAAGCAGGTCACCGTTACCCAAGCCCCTTCGGCGGGTTCTCGAGAGTGCAGACTGCGCGGTGAAAATGCATTTTCAACGTGGCCAATTAATTCGCAAACCCGGATCCATGGCCGGACCTTGCACAGGTATAATGTGCACGAATGTGGGATTCCGAGACGGACTGGTTGACAACTTAAAGCCACACCAGAGGCAAGTCCTTATTTATGCAAAACCAGACTCAAATCATGCCAACTCGGAGTCCAAGATTCTACAATATGTTTCAACTCGAAGAAAGGTGTTAAAGTTGAAGCCATAGACACACGGGCACTGAACGGCCTACGTGGATAAATGACGTGTTACCGTCGACCTATTACTTACGCTCAACAGCCTCGTGCAGGTACAGCCTCCATAATCCGGCCTCGTGCTGTCTGAAAATACTAGTAACCCCGAACCCGTCGTTTGGACTTCCGGACTCCTCGGGGTAGCCCAAGCCTCGGCTTCACGTTGAAGCTCCGAGTCTGAAGTTTGCAACACGGCAGTTAGCACGCAAATATTCAGACGTATCTGTGACATTGGTACCCTATCCTAAGTGTTGCCTGAAACGGCCGTCACAGTAATTCAACACAACTTTTAGGATCGAGTTTCTGTGTCCATGGAGGATGGGTTCGTCCGAGCCTGGGGATACAAAGTGCCATCGTGGCGGCAACTCCGAGAAGTAGCGAAAATTTCGGAACTAAGAACCTCGACACGGAGGGTTTCTTGGTTGGAACAAAAAATCGTTACTTCATGTTAGGACATGACAAGTCAAGTTCTCGACATACCATTCCTGCACAGGTCAACTAAAGCCTCCACAGCTGCTGCACTAGTGGAACTTGTTTGCCAGCTTCAGAATCTTGGACTTCATCTGATCTGTCGTTCTGAAGGACGAAGGGTACTGAGCAAGGGTTGTGAGCATTTTGAGCGACGCAGTCAAATGACTAAGGGTTGTGAAGGTGCAAATTGGCAAACCTTATGACTGATGAAGGAAACGAAGTTACCCTTCGCTCCCAATGCCAACGAGTCTTGTTGGTCCACATCAGTCCCATCTGACGTAGCATTGAGCTGGTTGATGACGCAGGATTATTTGCGCTCTGCAAAAGGTGAGTGAGTTGTACCAGAGTTTTCTGAGATGAGTCCCAGCACGAGATTGGTGAGTCTGACGCAAAACAACAGCGTCTGAACAGTTTCTGCGTCCATGCATGGCACAGAATCGATGGTGCGTTCGCTCTAGCCATTGCACGAGACATTTATGGAATCTTCCCGTGACACCATCAAAACGAGACGTACCAATGCAACCCAGACTGAAGAAATCTCCTTTATGAACCACCAACAATCAAGATGATCTGCAACACGTACGTCTTGAATTCCTTCGGGGGAGATTACACTTGCCAGGAACAACTGGAAAAAGCTTAGGGCCTAGAAGACACCGGTGTCCGTTTAGCCCTTGTGTTTGGGAGAGAGGGCTTACGCGAGCGATAAGTTGATACATACGTGACCTCTTCACTCGTGCGGGCCCCTTTTGCCCGACCATCGTCACCCAATTTTATGGTCTGGATAGGGTATATGAGCGGCTGTTCCGAGGGAGCAGATATGTACTTGCCCAACCACATCCCTGTTCCGAGTCCCTGCGCAATCTTGTCCGCGTAGCTTGAGCATATCGACGATGACGAATTGCGTCGTACGAGAAATTACCAAGGTGCACGGCGATGCTACGCTCGGGGTGCTGGTTGGCGTCGTCGAGCATGAGCAACGTACAACCTTGCAAAATTGTTGGTGCCTTGTTGGTACTTGCTGTGGTACGTCTGGGATCTAAAATGCAAGGGGGGTACCTCCAGTTTCTCCTCGGGACCCCGTCGTTGGTCGTGATAGCACACGCCAGAAACACGAATGACAACCATGTGAGAGCGCATAGATAAACCTGTGATCCCGAGCCGGCGGAAAAGTCAAAAGGCTAATATGTTGTCCCATTCTTCTCAACGCAAGCGCCAAGAAGTGACCTGGTGGCAGACCTGCCTTCGGGCGATGGTAAACACGTCACGGCGGTGAAGAAGAGTTGCCATGAGCATGGCGGACTCTGCTGTTGGCGTTGGTTTTGGTCAGACAACCATGGTTGCGCGTAGAAGACTACTTAGTACACACGGTGCAGGACTATAGCCGAGGCCTGAGGGCGTCGGTGATGGTCTGCTCATTGACTTCAAGTCTTTGACGTCCGACTCGGAAGGTCTTCTGCTGCTCAGGATTTGTGTGAACTGGCCGAGCGCAGATGGACGTTTTCTTGAGGGACTAGCGTTACATACTAGTAGGATGTCGATAACGTTTTTGACAAGCCCAGATGCGACATACATAGGCTTGACAAAAACGACTATGAAATATTATACAGTACATAGTAAGTTCCAGACAGTGGCAATCCTCGTCCGATTATACATTGTGCACATCGCCACTCGTTTTATTCTAAGTTTGGCAGGTAACTGTACGTCCATCATCGACGAACAGTGTGGGAGGGCTACACCAGATGCGACACAGATTGAGACCAGCGCTGGGCAGCAAAGTTAGATTTGAAGTGGTTATATGTCGGGGTATTTATGATGTGACCGCGCAGCGTCTCTAAGAGGAGAAGCAGAATGTCACCACATGATGAGGCAAAGTTTCTCACAACCCACCATTCTGAAACAAGGCATACAGAGCGGAACAAATGTGAGGGTAAGTTCTATAATTGATCTGGCTGGTCAGAGATCGGCACAACATATCCAACATTTCCAACATCTCCGGCGCGTATTGCTTGATTAGCTCCTCGCCAGCGTCTAGCCAATTCGTCACGGTTGCTCATCGGGTGACAGAAAACACACTTACACGTCTGAGCCAGTGCGGAGAGAATATTAACGCCCCTCTTTTGCGTCCATATGGCGTCGTTCTTCAACATGATCAGGCTGTCGCTCACCATACGTTCCAGCTGGAACGGAAATTCCCCCCCTATGCACGAGTGAGTGAGATAGGCGCTGAGAGTACTCATACATACCAAGGATATCGAGACAGATCATGCCCATGCGGATCTCATGGCGATCACCGGTCCCGAGCTTCTTCTGTAAAGTGGGATATATATTAAGGTTGACGACTAGCCGTCTCAAGGGGTCTGAAACCAACCCAGCATCAGTACACGGTTATGGTCGGTAAGGGTTCACTAAGGATTACCAGAACCCATAAGTCCACGGAAAATCTCGAAGCCTTCGATGCGGCCAATTGCATCATCAAACCAGCCCTTGTCGACCATGGCAGCAAGGAGCTTTTTCGTGTGAGATCAATATACAAACCCCGACGCTGACTCACTAAGCGTTAGAAACGTCTTCAACGCGTACGCAGCCAGCAGCGAGGTATCTTTTCGTTCCAACTGCTTTATGAAGACGTCCAAGACACCGCCCGGAGCCTCAATGGCCAAGTCTACTTCACTTATGATCAACTACACAAGCAGGACCTGTCGGAAACTCACGTTTGCATAACTTCAACAGCGTCAAGGTCGATGTGATGCGTTGATGAGCGTCGTTCGACTCGATGGTCCGCACAAGCTCAGGCATAAACGTATCGAGTCCACCAAAACCTAGCATAAGTCAGCTCTATGGGAAAGGTACACATGAATGCACGGCGCTCGCCTTTCGACTGGGATACAGGGAGTGAGGCATCTGGTTACCTCCCTCTACGTCTAATCGAGGGAGAGCGTTCTCAAGGTAATTTAGAATGTTGGAAAAGTGAATTTCATCGGTAACTTTTTCCACAGAAGTAGTCGATAGTCAAGATATGTACTGATGTACTGGTAAGGTTGGACTCACATGGCTGGTGCAATGAAAAAGTGGTATGAAAATGCATTGCAAGAGCTCACCAGGCTGGTACCGAGCAAGAGATGGGATAATCTTAAGGGACGCCAGCAAATGACTATTTCCCATGAAGATTTGAATCAGTGACACACGACGAACCAAAAAAATATACTCTTCGTTCCCAATGCCAGGGAGAGTCTTGTTTCCCCTGTTCCTGTTCTTGTTCCACCTGACCCTGGACTCAGTTGATTGATAATGTTGCCTCGCAAGTCATCTGTGAAGCATGAACATGAACAAGGATACAGTACCAATAAAACTAACAGAATGCACCATCATCAAAGAGATTGCATAGGCAATCCACAACCAACTGGAATAAGTTCTCGCTGTGGCTCAGAGTGTAATCAAATGCAACCATGAGAGCTTCAACCACTTCGCGAGTAACAAAACGTTGTCGGAGTGTCTTGTACTTTGTTGAAAATCGTAGGACATAGAGTGTCCCTGCATAATGGTGCTCCTTGGGATTGGACAACACAGTACGGAGTGACTTGCGCGCATTCGCCGCTAGATCGCTGGAAATAGAATCGGCTGTGGGGATATGTAAAATCAGCCAACCTCTGGAGTAAGGTGATGTTTGATAGCCTACAGGTGACGCAATGAATGACAGCAAGAGCAAACATAGCGAATCCGAATTCCGTGGGAATGGTACCTTCGGACCATTGTGGTTTGGGTATTGTCTGTTCATTGTCTAGCCCTTGATAAATCGAAGGTCAGCTTCAATAAGCTGACAGATTGTGAAACTTACTGGAGCCAAGAAGGAATAATACCTTCTCAACAGATCGCAATGTTGTTTGTTGTTTGCTGGGTAACGATGTTAACGTGGTCGCTTCTTCGTCTGGGAACTCAGTAACCCATAGTTTGTCGGAGGCTCCAACCGGTATAATCGGAATACTAATTCCACACCCAAGAGTGGCACGGGGCGTATAGAAATCGCCCGACAGAACGGAACAATGAATTTGTTGACCGGGAATGACTGAACGGGGACGAGACAGGTGCCACCTGCAAACTCACGTTAATTAGCGATGAGATTGAATAGAGAATGCTTCTACCTCCGCCCATGTTTACCCGTACCACTGAAAGATACTTGGTGACGGACCGGAAAGATCTCCAAAACTTTCCAAAAAAAGGTCAGTGAGTCTTTCCTTCCAAAATCGACATCCCGCGGAACCCAGGCAAACACTTCTGACTATGTTTCCGGTTTGCCCCACCGCTGGGAATCCATCAGTTTCGTGCCTCTCATGAATCAATATGACATACACATCAGAATGGCAACCCGCAAACCAGACTTCTCTGACATCACTGTCGGTAAATCTGAGACTTTTTATCTGTTCTATCTCGGGACGATGAGTGTTCATTTCCGAGAAGTACTCGGGCATGAACTTGACTCGACGTTCATCAAGAGCAAGCGCATGTCGGAAATGGCACGCATTTGTTACCGTCGCGGAGGCGGTGATATGGACATCTGTCTTAACGATGCCCACAGAAGATACTGTGTCCCTGATCAAAGTTAGACAGTGCAGGGCAGGATAGATAAGGAGCACACCAAACCCCGACGAAATGAATTCTCACACCCTTCCAACAGAATTCCTTTTTGAAGCTCTTTGCGATATCCAATGTACTTTGTTTACGACGATCGATCGACTTGTAAGTACGATAGGCCCTGATGTGGTATACCTATCGGCCATAAGGTTCGCGCAAAATGACAATGGCGACACTGACCGGTCGAGTTCTCGACCCTCCCTTACCAGGCCAACCTGTCAAAATGCGCAGTAAGTCCATTGAACGCACAAGAGGAGTGAGTGCCCACCTCATGGACCATACTAGCGAGTTCTCGCACTTGATACGCGCCTCGAGAGAAGCCTGTGAGCATTTCATCATCTGTCAGACCCAGCGGCAGACTTTGACACACCAAACAGGTATATTTGGTCTCCTTCCCGATATTTTTCTGCTAACCAGCCGTACGCATCTTTGATGTATTCCTCCACGTCTCTATGATAATCACTGATTAGTAGGCAACTGGATATTTATCACACAAAACAAACCGAGCTATCGCCATCTCAACCACGCTGTTGATCTTATTTCTCATGCGCTTGCGCAGAGGTAGATGGTCGTCCTCGTAAGCCCCAACCCCTTTCAAATAGTGTTTATGCTGTTCGATTTTACATTCTTCCGTTTTGAGCTGGCATGAAAGTTCCCGGACATTTGATTTCTGTCAACGCGCATCAGCTTGTACCAAGGAGCGATATAGCGCAATATTACCTTGGGACCAAACTTGTTTGATGTGCCATCGATGAAGATCACCAGGTTCCTTGAATTCCTTGATGTGCTATGACACGTACTGCATCTAAGAAACTGAGGTGCTTCTGGCTCCGTCGCAGTCTGGAATAAGTCCCGATCACTGGCAATACGAGGTCATATTTCGATCACGGCCAAATTCGTTCTTTTTCGTTCTTATCCTTTTTGGGTCGACTACAAGGCGCCCTCTTTGTCACCCGGCGCGCTAAGTTGCTGTTGGAAAGTTCGTGGCTCCTTTCTTCTTCTGCCTTTCGCTGGCAAACTTCGAAAATCAGGAAAACTTGCAGGCTGGAAACACGCCACCTCCGAGGAGATAGCGGAATATACACGCGAGTTCGACCAGGCGACCAAACTCATCATCAAAAGTGATCAAGAACCAGCTTACGTTAGGGTCGCTGGTCGAAGGACCAGTGTTCCGAAATATAAGATCTCGTTTGGGAAACTGAAGTTGACGGGGTAGGACTTCCCCCCGGCCCACGCCATGGACACAGCTGATTTCACACCTTTTAGTGAAGAAGCCACTGGTCTGTTCAATGAATCTTTTGACGCCATCATCGAAGCGTTCAAGCTGCAGCAGAAATCCGCTACGACGCCGATTACTGTGTGTCTCACTCTCCGGGAATAATTCGTTACATTTATTCGTGTTTTTAGATCGCATTCTTCGTTGGGGGCCTCTCAACAAACGACTGGCTCTGGTTTCGGCTTCAGTCACATTTTAAGGACAAGAAAATCAATATTTGCCGCTCAGACAGTCACATGTGTGTACCCTTCAAGTCTGCTCACCAGTTTGGCTGATGTCTTCTATCAGCAACAAGGCGGTTGCTCACGGGGCGGTACTGTCTTACGTCGACCGTGATAATCATAAGATCGCCGTGCGAGTTGCACGTGCGACATATGGTGTAATCCGTGCGATGCCCGTCAAACCAAACGACAGAGAACACACTCGTAGGAAGCACCTTTGGGAAACGGACCCGACAGGCGAATCCTACGTTCCAGACTACTTCGAGGCGAAACTTTACAAGGTAGGCCCCCTTTCAGTGGCGCGCGAGCTACTGGCATAGAACTGGTTCAAAGGGAAATCGAGTCGGCGAGGAAATGGAATCTCGGGAATCGTTTTCGCTTATAGAATCAAATCCGGCAGACTTTGGTATCCAGACTATACGCTTTATGTGCTATCGGGGCAGTTTAACCAGACCCGAATGGGTGGACCAAGACCCCTACAAGTTTTTCGGATTCCCTCGTCGTTCTCGTGCTGACATGAACATTGCAGCCTACTTCTCGACGCTCTGTATTGTCCATGTGGACCTAGGCGAGGCTGCCAAGGATCTTGTTCCGAAGCGGGTTGCTGGCCAGCTCTACTACCAACTCGACTACGATGTGGTCGTATTTTTTGGCCAAACAGAGTTGAAAGCTGAATTAGGCTGGAAAACAAAGGTGAGCTGGAACCTCTACCTTTCTGTTTACTGGTTTGATTTTCGTTCCAGGACGGCGAACGACGGTGAGTCTCTGCACTTGGCTCGTTGTATTGTCTAACTCGCACCTCAGGATTCCAGCTACGGTCCAATTTCTTGATGAATAAATGTCGGTTCGGTTATTCACATTGCGGGGGAGTTACCTTTTCTCAGTTTCGCGCTGCTGGTCCATCCAGTACCCCCATGTTTCAATTTTATTACTAGATACGGCCCTGATTGTACATTCGTCAACAACGGCACACTCATGTAAATGACATGGCAAATGCAAATGACGGTGAAAATATCCCAGGAAGATTCAAGTACCAACGCACGCCAACTGACTTAGACCTCCGACAACCCATCCTCGGTGATGTGAGAAGCTCAAGGCTTTGGAACAAGCATCGTCTGCAGAGCTTACTTAGGTTCAGAACAAGAATCGAAGGGTTTCTAACGTGGCGCAGGTACGAATGAGTGTTGAAGCTTATACGGAACTGGGTTCATAGCCCGGTAGAGCATTGAGGCAAAAAAATTAGAACGACTGATATAGAGCTGTTTTGCAAGCTTGGCATTCATCAGTAGAGTTCATTCCAAGCGTATTGGAGTAGAAGGTTGCATCCTGCATAGAACAACTCGCATGACTTGACTATCGAAGAGGAATGGTATGTTGTGTCGCCTGATAGTCAAGGAGAATCGCCTATGAGAATTGGCGAGAAGAGATGGTGGTTATGATTCAAGCGGCATTCCTACTACAGGGAAGAGGGTTAATATATGTCTAGCGCAGGTAACCGAGGAGATCCACAGAGGGAAACGAGAACGATCTGCAGGAGAAGAACGGTGAGCTCGTCTGGCAGAAGAGATACTGAGAGGAGGGGATCGTTCGATGCCCTCTTTGATGGTCCGGTCTGTACGTCATATGAGTGGCCGACAGACGTACCCTGCTGCTCGTTCTACCATCAGGATCCACAGCTGCAGAGCGACAACTTGAAAATATCACCAGAGGTCGTCAGCTAGTGTTTGTTCTTCAGATGTGGGATTTCGATGCCCTGATGGCGCTGGGGCTCGCGTCCCCCGCTCCCTTCTTATCTCCTCACCACCCGTCCGAACATCGTGTGTGATGGCGTGACCCAGTCAAGCCCTCTTGCCCAATCATATTCTGTATCGCGAACTTCTTGGTACGAGGCCCTGCGGACAGTATTCGATGCCAATGGTGAAGGAATCAAGTCGTTTCGTCACGTAGTTCTCATGAGACATCCGAGTCGCAGTTTTGCTTTCGACAAGTGAAGTGCCAGCGAAAATTTCGAAAATTTCGCACGCGCTAACCCAAATGAAACTTACAGTCTGGATTGGAAGGTTGTACACTGGTGGCGAAATAGGCCAGCCAGATCATGCTCTCCACAAGCCGGTCAGGGCCAAGGGCGATTTAAATGTGCAGAGAAAAGCATGCACGACGGGGCCATACCGGCTGCATGGCTGACAAGTACTGTTCCATTATGGGGGAACCGAACACGTTGTCGCGCAGGATGTTTTACGGCAACCACCCATGTGCATGGGAATTCACCCGGGTAGTTTCTTTCCCGAACAGAAGCTGTTGGTTTATGAGTAAGCAGTACCGTATGCCTTTGCCTTCATAAAAGGCTGATCTCCCGCGTCACAGACGAACGCAAACTCGCCCCCCTCCCAACTCGAGCTGATACGAATGTCAGAGTCGCCGACCCCGCAGTATCGGTGTCACGATTGCAAGAGTACCTCGGTGAACCCGAGGAACCTTGTTCTCTTTATTGACGGCACGTCTAACAAGCCTGGTCCTGAGGTAACTGTTCGCCCACGCACAATTCTCCCCATCTGACTAGAATGCGAGCAGAAAACAAATGTCATCAAGTTGTACGAAATCTTATCCGAAAGAGAGCCCGAGCAGCATAAATTTTACTTAGAGG
>JBBPMA010000565.1:0-20770 GCA_038090075.1 Xanthoconium purpureum | reverse complement strand
AGCGGACAGTGGATGTCCACCAACGCGATGGCTCAAGAGTTTGCCGGTTTGCCCGGTAACAATGCTGTTGGCTCAAGGACGGCGGACCGGGCCGTGAATACGGTGAACATGTACCTTCCAGCGTACGTGACCTTCATCTTGTACACTTGTAGCGCTGACCTGTTCAGTCACCATCACATCGAGAGCGTTCATTTCACGACTTCGAAGTGCGAGCCGCTGCATAGTGCAGTAGGTGTTGTGCAGACCCCAGGCCGAGAGTACTATGTTCTGAGAGACAACGGGATGCAGGTAGGGTGTGAAGAAGAAGGTATTCCCGATGTTTGGCAGCAGATTATTGGCTGCGACACCTGGGGTCGAGTGCGTTAGGCTTGTACAGTCGCACCCTGGTAGCATGTCGTGCAGAGTGTCATTGATACGCGATGAAAACAGCGAATGTCGTCTCCTTGCAACTGGTGGAGGCGGGACCTAAACTTGCTGAGTTGCGCCACAGCTAAAGCTTGGCGAGATAGGGGTAGTGTCGTCATCCCTCTTCCTCCTCCCGTCATCCTGCCTGGTACGCTCGCGTTAACCCTCGTCGCTAGCCCTTTCTAAACTGCTCCTGCCAGCCTGCTCTCTCACTAACATCATCATCAATTTCGCTCCGATGTCTGGACACGAAAGTGGATCAACCCAAACACTCCCCAGCGGAAAGGATCACGGATCGTTCGACGCCAAGCGTTGCCTCGAGATCGTCAAGTCTTACGGTTCAGGGTTAACCACAAAGGCCGAGGCGATTCTCGCCTTGCATAACACCGTCCTCCAAACAGGCAGCGTACTGGGGACATCGGACGGTGATCCTTTCCCTACCTACGTCCAGATGCTCGACGAGGTCGACTTTGCCTCTAAATCTAAAGCAGTTGTTAAACGGGCAAGAAAGGAGTGCGCTCAACATTCCGGTTGTCTGTTTCACCGCTTATGATGACCAGCCATCGTAGTGAAAACAACGGAGAGGGCTCAGACGACGTTGACGAAGATCGGCCCAGCGCCAAGCGCAAGAAACCGCTCATCGACGAGTCGCGCTTTCCATGGCGCGAAGCCAGCGATCGCTTCCGACGGGAGCTCTCTCCGCGTTTCCAGGAGACCCTTACCCTCCTTGAAGATTGGTCTCACGATCCGGAGTACGTTGTCAGAAAAATCCGCTTCTCACCCGGGTGCCCCGAGTTCCCCGAGGAGCAGTGGTTCAACATCGTCCAAGGTCTCCCTGTGGACCTGGATAGAATCCTTGACGCGCAGATCTACAACATGGGGACCGGCGGCCGCGCGGGGCAATACAAGGTGGTCGAGAGGCTCACAGACTGGTTCTTTGCGTTCAGTAAGACGATCGACGCCGTGTCATTTGCGATGCCTCAACGTCGCGAAGAGTATCTCGCGTGGAAGGATCACATTATGGAGTGGTTTGCTACCATTCAACGGGGTTATCATTCCAGAGTCATCAATTTTGACAAGGCCGTTCGACGCCGGGTGGCGAACCAGAAGCACCTGCGTCTCACTGACACTACTGCATTCAACGATCTACGAACGATATTTCTCATGTCGCCAAATTTTGTAGGTGGAGAGTGATCAGAGCTTTGAGAGACAGGGTGTTGGTGGTCGCCGACGTAGGCGAAATGTTGGCAAATTTGCTTTCAGAGGATAAGAAGGATAAATATGTTCGTAGTATTCAAAAAAAAACACAACCCTAGGTTTCTTGGCCCTGTTCAAACCACGTGATGGTACAGGTTATCATAAAGACTAGCGCGCCTTCCAACAAACTTGAGTTCAGGAATTGTCGGGCACAATCGCACGAAGCCCGGGTTGCTTCTCCATATAAGCCGCGTTCTGCATCAAGAAATTGTATTGTGTACCATCGCCCTGTAGGGAAAAAAATCGTTCAGAGGGTCAACTAAATCGGACACTAGCAAGACTGACAAACAGTGAGACTGGGAAGCCAGGATCGAACGGAAGAACGCTCTCAATATATTTGATCTGCTCGGGGGAGAGAACGATCTCGAGCGCTTCAATATTGGCTTGTAACTGTTCCACCTTGCGGCCGCCGACGATTGGAAACACGTACGGCGCCTTCTGCATGAGATATGCGATCGCCACCGCAGTGAGGTGCTTGGCACCGACTTCCTTGGCAACCTTGTCCAGCGCCGCAGTCATGGTTTTCTCCTTTTCGTTTCGCCTCCATTCGTGGCCTTCGAACGCACGGCCGACATCGCCTGATTTAGCACGTCGCTCTTCTTCTTCGTCGCTGCGGAGTTTACCACCTGCTAGCACGCTCCAAGGAGCTATGGCCATGCCTGTGTAGCGGCGTTAATCGATCATATCGTATTGCGCCGAGATCTAAACATACCGTGGGCCTTGCACATGGGAATGATCTCTCGCTCGATAGCGCGGTCCATGACGTTCCAGAGACCTTGATAAATCACGAACGGCGTCTTTCCATGATCACGAGCGTACTGGTTCGCCTGGGAAACAACCCACGCGGGGGTATCAGATATGCCCTAAGAAGTCGCGACGAGATGAGACAATGGAAACGTCGAACGTGGAGATCCGAAACGTACCAAGTAAAGGGTTTTTCCTTGCTGAACGAGCGCGTGGAGGCCATTCATCACTTCTTCGATGGAAGTCTCCCAGTCCCACCAGTGGACGTAGAAAATATCGACATACGACGTCCTGAGGTTCTTCAAGCTTGCCTCCAAGCTGAGATGCATCGACTTGACATTGTTCCCTGTGTACATGACCTTTTGTCGGACGTCGTCGTTCCCGCGCATGTAATTCGAAGAGTACTTGCGCAACCGAGTAAGTCCCGCACGAGCTAAGACTGACGCAATGGGACGACTGACCTTGGTTGCGATGACGAGTTGGTCTCGGATGCCACGTTGTTCGGCCCACTCGCCAATGAACTGTTCCGAGCTCTGGTCCTGGCTGCAAAACGAAACGGTCACGATGAGCGAATGGCCGATCGCTGTCAACACGCACTAGTTATTGGCGACGTCAATAAAGTTTCCGCCAGCTTCATAGAAGGCGTCTAGCAGCTTGAAGGAGGATTCCTTGTTCATGTTTCCCATGCCAAACTGCCCCCATTTGTCCCCGATGCTCATACCGCCCAGCTGGAAAGGGGAAACGTGAATGGATGCATGGGGCGACAAGGCACGGTACCGAGCAAGCCGTGAGGCCGGCTTTGGTACAGGAGCCATCATTGATCCCATGGCACAAGTGGCTATCGCAGATCAGAGGAAGAAGAACGGGTATGTAACGAGAAGTGCTGGCAGACTTCGATGATATTGGTTGGCTTTTAAATAAAGTCAGCCCGGCGCCGCCATCGTTGTATCAGCTGATGTGATGGTGCAGAAGGGGATACAACGGAAGAACTTAAATGAAGTCAGCCCGCCGCCGCCATTATCACCGTTGTAACTGGCAGACTTCGACGATATTGGTTGGCTCTCAAATGAAGTCAGCCCACCACCGCCGTTATCACCGTTGTATCAGCTGATGGGATGGCGCAGAAGGGGATACGACAGAAGGATTGGTCATATGGTGCGGAATTTGCGTGGACATGACACTTCATGGACGAGGTTATTACCGGCACATTCCGATATACGAAACGTGAAGTGGGAGCGAACAGAACCCGAGGAGATTATCATGTGTCAGTAGGAGATATCATCTTGGTTTCAGGATGGGATGATAAGAGTTGGAGGCTTTTCGTGTATCGGTTAATGTGGCACGTAGGCAGGGCTTTGGCTCCTTCAAGGGGTCTACTGGCAGGCAGGAAGCGGAAAGCTCTGCAGCGATGGAGAAAAAGAGCGATGATTTTAGTCTAGTGAGAATGGACGGGCAGCTTTCAGTTCGGAGTGGAAGCGGGATGAGAAAGAAAGAGCCTATTGTGTAGCATTAGAGGAGGCGGTTGAAATTACACGTGATGCAAAAGGGCGCCGTAAGTATGTTTCCGATCATTCAAAGTTGGCAGCCTAACATGGAACACTTGCGGGCTAACCTCGAAGCTCTCGAAATCGCTCTTACCTCGGAGCACATCAAATATCTTGAGAGTGTCGTCCTGTCCGATCTTGGTTTCCCGATGACGATTATCGTCTGTCTTTCTTACTTGTTTCACTTCTCACTTCTCCGATGGGGTCTCGCAGGGCGGTGGTAGCGACTATAGCATTTTGATGAAGAATGCCGCTTACATGGAGAAGTAGTCGGCTCTTCGTGCAAATGTACCAGATCCTGAACACGATATGGAGGAGCTCGATGTGCGGCACGAGCAGTGTCTTTTTGCTAGTACCCCTGTCGTCCTTTTTGCAAGTGACTTCCTCT
The DNA here is from genome assembly GCA_038090075.1 of Xanthoconium purpureum. Classification (NCBI taxonomy): domain Eukaryota; kingdom Fungi; phylum Basidiomycota; class Agaricomycetes; order Boletales; family Boletaceae; genus Xanthoconium; species Xanthoconium purpureum. The sequence goes on along the minus strand of JBBPMA010000565.1, from coordinate 16,432 downwards.
GGTCCACTGGCACTTGGGACGGGAAAATCTGTTCCAAGTCACACATCGAACAGGGGTCATACATGAAGGACACGCCAGGTCTGAGATGCATTCAAGGATATGGGATGAGGTCTGGGAAAAGGGTCTCCAGGCTGTGGGGAAATTATCAATGACAGACGTAAGATACACGAACGTCCGATCAGCAGACGTGGGTGTCGTGTAGACCGCATCGGCCCTGTTGGATGGGCGAGTGAAGCTGCAGAAAGTAGGTGTTTATCATTCTTGGCACACCGTGTTGAATATAGATCTTGCAAGGAGGTAAATCGAATAATGAGAATACTAGTCGGTTCAACTTGGTAGACTTAGAGCAATGGCTGTCTAGGAATGCAGTATGAGCAGACCAAAATCACGGCAACCGGCTCGCTGGTGTCATCACATTTGACTCATCTTCCAACTAGTTACGCATAGTAAAGCAGTGCCCTTGCCAGGGAAAACATACCTTTGGTGGAAAGCTGAAAGAACGGTACAACACGGAGGGCAGGGAGGCACCGCAGTATCGCGGAGATCTTTGATCATCTGATGGGCAATGTCAGGCATTGTAATGTAGGGCAAAGAGTACCTTACTTCAGTGAATGTTCTTCCCAAGCGACATATGAAGCACATACGAGATCTGATTTCTAAACTCGGCCATGACCTTCTCGTCGTCGACATTGACGACCTGTCGTGGCTCAACGAGAATACCAACTTGGTTGCGTTCCCGTCCAAACGTGACAATGCCCTGCACTAGAGGGGAAGACGCAATGCCGCTCTCCATCGATACAGGTACCGTCTTCTCTCCAGACGCAAGGATGATGACATCGTCAGCCCTTCCAATGCTGTCGCGGGACATCAATACCACTTTAAATCTAGACGAATTGAGTAACTCACATCCTCCACAAGTTCTTAGTCGGATGTTTCACAAAGACATCCAAAGTTGCGTATTCCTTCGCGTCTCCGTCGACTATTCGAGCTTGTTAGTAACTCATAGCACCATTATGCCATGAAAGATGTCATATCAAGATTTGTAACTCGTAAGTATCGTCTCCCTACGGGGCCCACCTGATTTCCAGGTCCTCTGAGAAACGCATCCACATCCAATCACCGTCTGCGATGTCTTGCTTATGAGGTACTGCCACGGGGATACCAAATTCCGTCCCGCCATAACCACTAGCGAGTTGTACCCCTGCGGCCCACAACTTCTGGCCGACTTTGGTAGGTAGAGGACCACCACGCACGAGATGAGGTAGGCTGCACGAGACGAAACGCACTACAGCATCCATCTTCTTCAGAGTTTCGATAACTGCATCGGACTCGACCATCTGTTCGAGGAACGTCGGGACCGTCATTGAGGACCTTGCACTCAATCTGCCGAAGTTGCTCGACCATGCTGTCGCTCGTGGGTAGAACGAGGAGGATAGACCACAGTGGTGACAAGGTATGTACGCAATTGGAACGTAAAGCTCGGTGACGACACCAAAGATATGGAATGGGGGCAGTGCCATGGCACCGACCCGACGGGGAATTTTCCCGCAGGTGCGCTTTGTTGTTACGTGGACAAACCTGTGTTCTGTAGGTCCTTGTAGGTCCCGGTTGATACGCCACCAGCTCGCTCCCTGCCTGCCTATTGTTTTTTGGGACTCCTTGTCCTTGGTTGCGAGGATACCACAACAAGTGCACAACACAATCTCAGCTCATCACCAACTATGGAACGCATAGAAGGGACAGATAAATTCTCGAGGCATTCGAGGACCAACAAATTTCATCCATTCACCCTTCTTCTAACAGAAGTGCACAAATATGCCTTTGTCCACCATCACCAAGCAAACTGAGGAAGTTCTGGACAAAGTACTCCAATCAGTCCAGGAGGATCATGAAAAACCCTTCCCTGTACTTAGCGAAGCCGACCGGAGTAAGTTTGTGGAGGAAGAAAAGAGGTATGACGGGACTTTTGGCATGATTGTAAAGTACGATGCTGACAGAATCTACTTGCAGTCTCAGAGAGCAGCTAAAAGAGACGATCAAGTTAGAATCAAGTAATCCGGGGAGTTTGTTCTTTCTACCTTCCCCTCCGCTCCCACCGCTGGTGGCGACGCGCTTGAAGATTGCTACAGAGCTCCACCAACGCGTCAAAGTGAGTTAATGGAGTTGACATATCTACTATCTTGGATTCGTCGCACTGACGCTGTTTTTTTAGGAACATATTAGGGTGGAATTGAGGGCCAGGCTCACTGGAAAGAGTAATCCACCTTCCCCCTCTCCTTGGTATGGTCAAAGCCCAATTCTCAACTCGATGGGCGTAAGGACGCCTGCAGGCGGTGATATTTTGCCGGCAAGTACGATGGTAACGTCACTGCTCAATATGCGTTGTTCTCACTCAGAGCCGGGGGGTTCGGAGACGAACGTCAACTGTGGTGTCACCACTGAACAGGACAACTCTCCACCCAGTAAGCTATCTTGGTTTTCCCGCATACATCATACCGATGGTTGGTCAGGAACATCTACTGAGTCTAGTGACCAAAGCAGCGATTCTTCTGGTCGACGTCACAGGAGGTCGCCACCACCACCACCCAGACGAATGGTTCCATCAAGCAGTTCACACTTTTTACCGGAGACTTTGAGTGACTCAGGTAGTGACTCCTCTCGTCGAGCTTCCTCTATCAGGAGGCCTGCCCCGCCTCCACAGTCGCCTGGGCAATCAAGATCACTCCGTTCGCCAACCAACTTTCCCTTCCCTTCCCCTGGCCGACTACTTCCCGATCCCGCCGTGATGTCTTCCTTCTCTAACCTGGCCGAACAGGTGAATACGCCCGCATCTTCGATAGTCATGGAAAGCTTATATAGGCAGCCACAGAGTCGACGGAGACAAAGAGGTACCAACTACGCCTACGAGACCAACTGTCTTGAGATCAACAACAGTTCCAACGTGGACGGAGTAACATTGAATAATGGTGGAACCAAAAACACTGGCGCTGGTCCGTTTCTCGTACTGCCTTTCCTTTTCTTGACACCCTCTGACCGTCAGAGCTGGTTTATAGTCATTCACAAGACGATGATGCTTCCTCCACGCCTGCCTCAACCTGTCCCGCCATTTTAGGCTTGTATGTCTTCCTTGTGCACTACATTGAGAGCGCTCGCGAGAATAAGGACTCGGCATGTCGTAAATGGTCGACTCATTGTATTCTAATATGCACAAACCCTTGTTTCTATCCCCTGATCTGGGTGAGCAGGCACCCCGCGACTCCGAGATTATGCTTTTAAGCCCCAGAGGGTTTCGCCTGTTCCCGTCGTATCTCTTAGGCAGGCAACTCGAATACTTGAGGTTTGGTCTGCTGGAGTTCTGAAAGTCGCTGGCGACACTGCACAAGCTGCTCCTGTTCTCGTCGTGAAGGTATGAGCTGGCCTTTCAACTCATACACAACGAGGATTCAGAAGTTTACCATAGTCGCGGAAATGTGATCGTTCTGAATTCGGCGAAATTTATAGATCGACTTCAACCCGTGTCAATACCCGGAGTTGGCCCACTGGGTCGTGGTAGAGGCACCGCAGAAAGTGACGGAGGTGATCCTGGAATGGCTCGAGTCGGTTCTGGGCTCCAAAACACCCTCACCCCTATGAAAGCTCACGTCTATGAAATGCATCGACTTCAAGGATAGGGAAATACGTTTAACGGATGTACGCTGAGGTGTCTACACTGAGAGTGATGTAGGTGCAATGACATGGCAAGAGAGTTTCTCGAATTTTGTGCTCATCAAACTATTGGGAATTCTTACAACGCGTGTGGTTCCGTAACTGTAAGAACTTCCACATACACTTTTCTGATTACCAGAACGCGTGTACAGGAACATTTCATCAAATACTCTCATATTATCCAGAAGAAAAAGATTGCATATCTGCTGCCAACTTTCACCACTGCCCCACTCTAGGTCCCAGAGCACCTTCGTCTCTGAAAGGTAGTTAGTTTGAAGAAATATTTGGATGGTTAGCGAACACGGCTTTACACGCGGTATGGCCTCCACCATGCACGTTTCTGACTTTCACAACCCAGGAATATACGCTCGTGGCCAGGAAGACGGGGAGGTGGACTACATCCCCTTTTAGAATGACCTCGAGGCAGTTTACCCCTTCCGTTCCTGTGAAGACCCTTGGTTCATCTGCATCAACTTATTCACCATCGCTGTAATTCCTGAGTCGAAATTTGTCTCAGCCTATCGGCTCAAGCAGACCCGCTCTGACTCAGCGAGATGCCATCGATACAGATTCATTCCCGCAACCCACGCGCCCGTCTGTCACGTACACATTCACAAGCTCTTGAGCGGATCCCCAAAGGCAAACCTGACACGAGGTAAACCCTTTTCTTTTGGAACGCTCCATTTCGATCTTCTCGCGAACGTCCACAGGTCATGAGTGGAGCCCACGAGAACTTCAGGGTCCAGGGTACCTTCTGCTAGCGCCCCTCGAACCTGCGCCACACCTCGCTGTGGCAAGCGCTCAGGCAGGCGAAATGATAAATACATCCGGTGCCCTCCCTCGACGGTTACCATCCTGTCTACCTTTACCCATCTCTAGAAACACTTTTTAACTTCCTCAACGACTACATCATGGGGGGATTCCTATCCAGCTTGTTCGGCGGCCGCCCTGAGGCACCCAACCCGACCATTGGTGAAATCCAAGCTCGCCAAGCCGCCGAAGCAGCGCAGAAAGAAGCCGAAAATACCGCCAAAGCCGCCCAAGACCTCGCCAAAAAGATCCAGCTGCAAGCCGACGAGGATCGCAAGAAAGCTCTCGCGCGCCAAGAGGAAGCAGACAAGGCTGCCGCGCAGGCCGCGGGGGAGACGAAGCGGATGAGGGAGCAGATGGAAGAGGCGGCAAGGGCGGCGAAACGTGCTGAGGAACTTGCGCAGGAGGCGAGAAAGGCTGCCAAGGAAGAGGCGGAGCGGTTGGCGAAGGAGGCAAGAGAGGAGCGTGAGCGCTCACAGAAAATACGCGACGATGCAGAGAAGGCGATGGCTGCTGCGAGGGAAGAAGCGGAGAGGATGCAACGGGCTGCGGAGGAGGTGCGTCGCGAGGCCGAGGCCGGCAGGGCGCTGGCTGAGGAGATGGCCCGTACCGCTGCAGAGGAGACACAGAAGGCAAAAGAGGCAAAAGAGGAGGCCGAGAGGCGATTGAAGGAAGGTATTCAGCCCGTCGTCACACCGACCGCTGAAGAGCTCGCCGCCGCCAAACGGCGCGTCCGGTACAAAGAAGACTGTTTCCACTTCGCCATCGCCGGTGTCTCTGGGAGTGGCAAGTCTTCCCTCGTGAACGCGTTCCGTGGTATGCGCAGCCGAGATGCGGGTGCTGCAGCTGTAGGCGTCATAGAGACGACGCTCCAGATGACCAGATACCCAGACACCAATCCAGAGAACCCGTACGTCTGGTACGACATCCCCGGTGCGGGTACGCTCAAGTGCAGGGACTGGCAGTATTTCAACGACCAAGGTCTCTACGTCTTTGACTGCATCATCGTACTCTTCGACAACCGGTTCACCATGACGGACATCGCCATCCTCGTCAATGCTAGACGCTTCAACATCCCCACGTACATCGTCCGTTCGAAAGCCGATCAGCACATCCGCAACGTCATGGCGGATATGGGGTACGATAGCGAGGGAGACGAGGATGTTGATCGTCGTAACGCACTCTACAAGGCCGCGCGCAAGCAATTCATCGAGAAAACAAGGAAGAGCGTCCAGACTAACTTGGAAGACGCCAACCTCCCGAACCAGCGCGTGTACATCGTCTCCAACAACACGCTGTTGAGCATTGTGCTCAACAAGATGCCGAAGAAGACGATCGATGAGGTGGAGTTGCTCAATGACTTGATCAACGAGGTTCATACAAGGCGCAGGGCTAATCGCGAGGCCAAGATGGTTCCGTGAGACATAAGAATCGCTGGATGACTTTTTCAACATGGTACTTACTCTCCATACGTCGTTATGTTGAGTGTGGTTTGTAGCGATCGGAATATAATAGATCGCAGTCGTCTCTCTATGACACTGGATGACCGTCGAGATGCGCTTCGAGTTTCAGTTGTCTCGCTTGCACTGGACCTCGGGATCCTACGGATCTTTCATATTCCCTCTCAGTAGTAAATACTCGCTTTGGGCATTCGATGAATATTATCCCCCCGCCATTCTACCTGGTCGACGCCCTTTGACGTCGGTGCACCACTCCGCCGCAGTCGTGAGTTCCCATTGACCGCACGCTGCCTACCACGACATGCCCCCTTGCTCTTGAACTCTGGAAGTCATCAAGCGAGGATACGCTGGATGGTCGCCAAAGTCAAACGAGGAGGGGCTGATATCTGGCTGAGCATCTATCACCACCGCCAGGAGGCGGCGGATGATGAGTTACACTAATGTAATAAACTGTATACCAGTGACCCGCAAGCTTGTGAAGGGCTGCTGTGGATGCGATGTGATCGCGGTGAGAATGTCTGGGCGCACGACCACCAACTTTGGTGAGCGCAGATCACTTCATCGAGGCAATCGCGCCAAGTTCATCAAGTCACCGCAGCCCCTGAATTCGTCAGTGCCACTTCGTCAGTCACAATCACAAACACTCACCGCTATAATCCTCTCTTCCAATACTCTAGAACGCTGCAACGGATATCACAGAGGGATGTCTGTAGATCGGGTCAGTGCTAAGTAGCACTGCCCAGGTCTCAACTCGGTACTGCCTGTACGACCAGGTCTTTCGGGTGAGCGATAACTCTAGGACCCCAGGGCTAAACATGAGGCGTGCTTCTCGTCTTCAAGAAGGTTCGATGGAACACCGATCTAAACCTTCTTCTTGCGCGGGTTTTTAGAGTTCGTGGGTCGTGCCTCAAGGACTTCGATGGATAAGGGTACCATTGTCCAATACCCAAGCGCCCCGTCGCACCACACCCCACAGGAAAACGGATGCTATATACCGTTGAACATTCCCCATCCCCGTCCCCATCGTCTACCATATTACCAGTCCAAACTCCACGAGTCACCGACGCAGAGAACGTTTGAACTCACTATCCCCTTCAAACTCGATTCCAATAAGCAATTGAATTATGGAAAACTTGATTCCACTAGGCCTTCGAATCATGGGCAACGTCGTACCCCTGCTCGGTTTCGCTGCATATGCCCTTTTTAGTCTCTTCCGCCCCCCCAATAGAGCAAACCCCACTCTCGTTGACATTTCCTCTCGTCACCAAGCTGATCAAGCCCGGAGACAAGCAGAACAGACTGCCAAGGAGGCCCAGGAGCTCGCTAGGCAGGTTCAGCGGCAAGCCGACCAGGACCGCGAGCGAGCCCGCTTGCGCCAGGAAGAAGCTCACAGGGCTGCTGGGCGGGCTGCAGAGGAACTACGGCGGATGAGAGCACAGACGGAGGAAGCTGCCAGCGCTGCAAGGCGTGCCCAAGAGCTCGCCGAGGCAGCTGCCAATGCTGCTAGAGAGGAGGCTGCGAAACTTGCGCAGGAGGCTCAGGAAGAACGTGAACGCGCAGAGAGAATACGCGAGGATTCGGGGAGGGCGACCGCGGTTGCGAGGGAAGAGGCAGAGAGCGCACAAAGGGCTGCGGAGGAACAGAATCGCGAGGCCGAAGCTGGCAGGCTTCTGGCCGAGGAGATGGCTCGCACTGCTACAGAGGAGACCCGGAGGGCCATGGAGGCAAAGGAGGAGGCAGAGAGGCGATTGAAGGAGGGCATCCAGCCCGTCGTAACTCCATCTCCCGAAGAAGTCGCTGCCGCGAAGAGGCGCGTCCAGTACAGGGAGGATTATTTCCACTTCGCTATTGCCGGCATCTCTGGGAGCGGCAAATCTTCTCTCGTGAACGCGTTCCGCGGTTTGCGCAGCCGAGACGTGGGTGCGGCAGCTGTGGGTGTCACAGAGACGACGCTACAGATGACTAGATACCCAGACGTCAATCCAGAGAATCCGTTCGTCTGGCATGACATTCCCGGTGCGGGTACGCTCAAATGTCGGGGCTGGCGATACTTCAACGACCAGGGCCTATACGTCTTTGACTGCATCATCGTACTCTTCGACAATCGGTTCACGATGACGGACATCGCCATCCTTGTCAATGCGAGACGCTTCAACATTCCGACGTACATCGTCCGTTCGAAAGCCGATCAGCACATCCGGAACATCATGATAGAGAAGGGAGATGACAGCGACGGAGATGACGAAGAAGACGTCGAGCGTCGAAACAAGCTGTACAAGGCTGCGCGCAAGCAATTCATCGACGAGACGAGGAAAAGCGTTCGGACCAACCTGGAAGATGCCAACCTCCCAGATCAGCGTGTGTACATCATCTCCAACACCACGATGTTGGGAATCGTGCTCGGGAAGATGCCGAAGAAGACGGTTGATGAGGTGGACTTGCTCAACGACTTGCTCAACCAGGCATACTCGAGGCGGGTTACCCGGTCGGATGAGATACTTTCTACCAGAATGGATTCGAGGTCGAAAAGATAAGTTGGTATTTTTTTTTGGACGCAACATCTTTGTATGAATGTCGATCTCTGAGACAGCAAAATGGATGTCTTGGTGTTTGTATTTGTTGGTCCTAAACTTCCTGTGCTTGCCTCCAGACTGTCCCTTGCTTCAATCGCGCATCACAGCCTGAGGCTTCAGCTTGGACCCTGGATGATACTGAACACGGTATGGAGGAGCTCGATGTGTGGCGCAGGCAGTGCCTTTTTGCTAGTACCTCTGTCATCCTTTTTGCAAGTGACTTCCTCTGGTCCACTGACACTTGGTACGAGAAAAACCTGTTCCAAGTCACACATCGAACAGGGGTCATACATGAAGGACACGCCAGGTCTGAGATGTATTCAAGGATATGGGATGAGGTCTAGGAAAGGGTCTCGAGGCTGTGGGGAATTTATCAATGACAGACGTAAGATACACGAACGTCCGATCAGCAGACGTGGGTGTCGTGTAGACCGCATCGGCCCTGTTGGATGGGCGAGTGAAGCTGCAGAAAGTGAATGTCTATCATTCTTGGCGCATCGTGTTGAATATAGATCTTGCAAGGAGATAAATCGAATCATGAGAATACTGGTTGGTTCAACTTGGTAGACCTGAAACAATGAGCAGACGTTGCTTGTGGCAGTGCCACCCAGCCGACTGGGCTTCGTCACCAAAAACCACAGCAACCGATTCGTTGGTGTCATCACATTTGACTCATCTTCCAACTAGTCATAAGAGCTCCTTCTCACTGATCAGTCAGTTGGTTGAACTGGACGGCATGCTCAGCGTACTTTTTTTCCATGCATGACGCGTCTTCTAGGAATGTAACAATCACAATGACGAGACCAAGACCGTCCTGAGTGGTATAAATCACGAACGGCGTCTTTCCATGATCACAAGCGTACTGGTTCGCTTGAGGAACAACCCATGCGGGGGTGTCAGATAGAAGTCGCTACGAGAGGAAACAGTGGAAACGCCGAGCAGGGAGATTCGGAGAGTACCAAGTAAAGCACTTTCCCTTGCTGAACGAGCGCGTGAAGACCATTCATCACTTCTTCGATGGAAGTCTCCCAGTCCCACCAGTGGACGTAGAAAATATCGACATACGACGTCCTGAGGTTCTTCAAGCTTGCCTCCAAGCTGAGATGCATCGATTTGATATTGTTCCCTGTGTACATGACCTTTTGTCGGACGTCATCGTTCCCGCGCATGTAATTCGAAGAGTACTTGCGCAACCGAGTAAGTCCCGCACGAGCTAGGACTGACGCAATGGGACGACTGACCTTGGTTGCGATGACGAGTTGGTCTCGAATGCCACGCTGCTCGGCCCACTCGCCAATGAACTGTTCCGAGCTCTGGTCCTGGCTGTAAACAAAGTGATCACGATGAGCGAACGGCCGATCGCTGTCAACACGTACTAGTCGTTGGCGGTATCGATAAAGTTTCCACCAGCTTCGTAAAACGCGTCAAGCAGCTTGAAGGAAGATTCCTTGTTCATGCTTCCCATACCGAACTGCTCCCATTTATCCCCGATGCTCCCACCGCCCAGCTGAAGAGGGGAAACATGAATGGAAGCATGGGGCGACAAGGCGCGGTACCGAGCAAGCCGTGAGGCCGGCTTTGGTACAGGAGCCATCATTGATCCCATGGTGCAAGCGTCAGGGAGAGAAAAGTAAGTATCTAACAAGGGCCGACAGACCTCGATGCTCGCATCGTTTGCCTCTTAAATGAAGTCAATTCACCGCCATTATCACCATTGTATCAGCGGATACAACCTGTAACATGTATGAACAAGTGTATTGCCGGCACATTCCGGAAAACATGAACTGGAGGCAAACAGAGCCCGAGATTATTGTGGGTTGGTTTTAAAACGGGACAATACTTAAGAGTCAAAGGCCATGTAAAGATGGCAGTCATTGTTCCTTGATCTCCAGGCACCTCAGGTGCGAGCTGCGAGAAAAGCCTCCAATGAATTGCGACAGAAACCAGCCTTATCCACAGCAAGGACAAATCAACAATGAGAAAGAAAGTAAGGGAGAAGCAAGCACAACCAAAGCCTCTGCAATCCATTTGCTGAATCCCGGATCAATATCCAGTGATACTGAGTAGAGAGACAGCAAAGAGAAAACAAAGGTCAAAGGGAAGATCCCCCGACGACACAAGCCGGTATTGCAATGGCGGGGTCATCACGTCCCTGGAGTTGCAAGCAGAGCTCGCAGGGAACAAGGGTGTCAAAAATTTGATAACCAGATAATGAGGGCGGTGCCCTCATAATAGTGGTTAAACTATTAAGAACAGATACTACACTTGATCTAAGCCAAAAGGCCAGAGTGGTAAGGAATCAAGAACGTCACAGGCGGGTTTATATACATTTGGCCGCTCGTGCACGGACCAACTGAAGATGGCACGTGCACAGCGCTCATGTAACTTCTAAATTTGGGTGACTATCAACCGTCGGCGGTCGGACACGTAGAGAATCGATTCAGGAATAGCGATCATACAACCAGATCCGTCAACCCAACATCTTCCTGAAATCATCCTGTCCTTTCCCTCCAACTTTAGCCGTCTCTTTTGCGTCACTGGCAGTCCCACCCTGAGGTTTCACGGCACCAATGCCAGGCTTGCGTGCACGTCCCAGACCCGCTCTTGGTCTCGAGACTGCTGTGCGAGGCACAAACAATCCTCCCGAGCTTGTCGTACCTTTTGCTGGCTGGGATCGAGTCGTACTCGATGATGCTTCCTCAGATATCTCCAAATTGACGCCATTGAAAACGATCGGCTCTGGTCGCAATAGTAACTTGCCCGCTTCCTAACCGTGGTCATCAGTCGATGCACAATCCAATGTCAGTAGTAGCGAATCTCACAGCAGCGTTCGCCAGCTCAACCACCGCCTCCCTGGTGTCGGCAAAAAACTCCGTACGTTTCACTGTTGCATATTTTTCGAGTGCTTGCTGCAGTAGCCCTTCCTGCGTATCCGAAGGCAGGTTGCGAATACGGACAGAGCGATTCCGGACTTCTGCATGTCGACCAAGCCCGCTTTCTGCCCATCCTTCCCTGTAAGGCACAGTCAAATTCGCTCCACATTCTTCAAGCAAAAGACCTACCGGCTTTTTGATCGTACCCGGGTATCTGCAATGGTCACCGCTATTCGTCGCTTCTTAAGTTCATAGTTGTTTGCAGAGAGAGCGGCTCGGGCATCGGCCTAAACCTGATGAGACCCCTATGCAAGCACATGAAACGTGCAAAGCATACCTCATGTTCGAACTCAACAAACGCAAACCCCTTTGGTTGACCATTCTTGTCTTCCGCCAGACGAATATCCTTGATAGGTCCAAACTAGATGCATTCCTCGGATTAGTGCCAAACGCTAAACGGGAATGAGGCGCTTACCCTCGAAAATACCTCCTGAAGATCTTTTTTATTTGCAAATTTACTAATACCTGCAACGTATACCTCTCGCTCATTCGCATCAGCATCAGTGCGTTCCTTCTTCCGCTCTGGGTTCGAGATGTAGACGCTAAGGGTCCGCTCAGGCTCGAGCTCACGACTATGTAGCTCAAGTGCTCTCTCCGCTGAAGCCTGGGTATCGAGTTGGTAGTCGAATAAGTTGTATCGTGTCTACGTAAGGCTTACCGGTGACGTGAATTGCACATAACAGAACCGACGTGTCGCCTTGAACTTTTTGCTCGGCCACCGAACGTCAAATATAAGGCCATACTAGCGGCAAGATTAGCGAGGTAATGATAAGCCAGAACGACGAACCTGTCCAAATAGATCTCGAATGGCGGAATCATCTGTTTTCTCGGGAAAGTTTGTCACGTATAAAGTCGAACGCCATGCCAGGTGTACGTTGACTTCCGTTCCATCTATGCGTTTCTTGTCTTTGGTGAGTGCAGCAGGGATGCTTTCCTGTACAAAGATGAGAGCGTATTTCTTTGAGCGCCGATCACGTACCCGCGAAGCAAATTCAATGGTCGCAACGAGAGTCTCTGGCATATTAGTGATTTTGATTTCTCGTATTTCGCCGCACTGCGCAAATAGTTTAACATATGGTGTAACTCACTCCCCAAATCTAGTACGCACATCTTTGAAGAGTGCCTTGAGCTGTTGCTCGCTGGTTCCAGTTGGTAAGTCGGCAACAAAAACAGTGCAATTCTCGCGATCCCTTCGGTTATTCTCGTTAACATTAAAACTCATACCTCATGCACATAATGTACCTTTGTAGCGGCGCAGTTGGAGTTTCTAACCGGCAATAATCAACCGAGACCCAAGCAAAGAGATAAGACGAGATCGTACCCATTCTCACTTTCTTACTGGTACTGCCGCCAACTCCGAGCTCCTCGCTTGCTTTGCGCTTCCTTTGAGGTTGAGCAGAGGCAGCCGGAACATCAACATCCATCCCGTCACCAGGTGCTGCAGGGGCTTCCTCTTGGACTACGTTCGCAGGGACAGGCGGTGCAGCAACTGCTGGCTGTTCCATAGCATACTGAACTGCCTCGTATGCTTTTTGCGCCTCCTGCGAAAAGTAGGTTTACATTAAATCAGGCGTGTAACAGTTGGCTGGGATTCACTTACTCTCATCCGTCTCGCATCAACCTGGGTTCTTGCACGTTCAATGCGCGCAAGGGCATCCTCAAGGGAAGCTAGAGAGCCATGTGCATGCTCGAAACTGAGCCAGGCATCCCAGAGCGCTTCCGGATAGTCGAGATTTTTGGTACTAACATCTTGGAAACTAGATCGTGCGGCGTCATGTTGATCCGTTCGGCTATGAAATTGTAAATGAACGTCGATGAGTCAAGGGTGTAGATGTCGGCGAACACCTACATGAGGACGTCAGTATAAGCTACCCACACTGCCCAGCTGGTCTTGTAATGCGCAGCAGCAGATGCCCACGTAGCGACAGCGGCGTCCGCAACATCTGCAAAGCTTAAATACTGTAGCCAGGGTTATTAGACCCTATCCGAGAGAAAAGAGGAGAGAACGCACAAGTTCGGAAAGGAATTTCTCCAGTCTTAATCGTGGGTCTCCGGCCTTTGAAGCTAGAAGGGATTAGCGTAAACAGTCGAATCTAGTTCTCTTGCCGTTACGTACCTTGTCTCACCATCACAAAGCCGTCTTCAACAACCTTAATCAACATGCTAAAGGCATTCTCGTCACCCTTTCCTGCTTCGATTGCCCGCTTCTCGGCGCCAGCCCGCGCAAGAACCAGGGGTACAATTTGCTCCGGATCCAAGTCAGGTCCCTTCGGGTCTGTCTTGGTGAAAAGATTTGTAGAAAGTGCACGTTGGTATGCGTCTGCTCGGATGCTTAAAAAATCCACCGAGAAGCTCTACTCGCGGAATAAATACCAGATATTGATTCACTAGCATCCATTGGCGAGTCCTCCGAGTCCGTTTGTGCTCTTGCTTCCTATAGTATCACGGTTGGCCCTGAAGTGGACAGTAAACGATGTCTGGACACACCAAATGACGGATATACCGTGCCCATACTTCACCCGAACCGGGTACACTCCTTGTTGCACGCTTGACTATGTGCGCTAGGTCACTTTCATTTACAGCCTGCCCTCGCTGACCGAAATGTTCATGCGTCAGTCAGAATCTCAAACAGGGTTCCCTTTCACGCACCAGAAAATCGATATACCCTACCCAAAGTGCTCGTAGCGTTTGCTCTGCGTTCTCTTCGCTGGTGACGCGACATTTTGCAGCCTCGGCAATCGACCGCTCGAACAACCCCCTCACAATAAAGAAGTCTGGTGATTTTCCCTTCCGCTCCGCTGCGAGATACCGCATATATGCGTCGAGGGTAGTCTTCAGGCAGAACACAGATTAAGTAGAAGGTATCGGGTAAGCAAAATACTTCCTTACGAGAGTGAGTTCTGAAGGTTCGCGCCGTTCGTATGCTTTGACAGCACGGGAACGCAGCTTTGAAGCTGAGACGAGTAATGATTCGTATTCTGTCGCCGGTTTATATGCCGTCGTGAACGAGGAGTATGACTGATAAGTATCCTCGTGACCTTTTAGCACAAGGGATTAGCTAGACGAACCGGAACTGAATAGGCGCATAACTGACCTGCATGTGGTTGTTGAAGGCGCGCGAGATGGAGTTCCTCGGCGTGTTGGATGAGTTCGGGCCTGTCGTTGGCGATGAGCACCTGTCGTATACGAAGAACGACACGCACCTTTCTGCAGGAGAAGCCGCCTCAATCATCTCAAGTTCCCAATCCCTTTGCAACTCCCAGAGGTACCGACTCTTCCAGCCAAACGTCAAATTAGCCTACATTGTATCAGAGAAGCCGTTACCTTTGTAAGATGTCCAGTACCTTTAGAGACAACCTCCCAAATGGCCTCACGGGTCCACGTGTTGGAGAACAGTTCCCCTAACTCGTCTGGTGGCACCTCGAGGGTTGTGAAATATGCGTGGCGGTCGACCAAGAACTCGACGTGTTTCTGTAGGATGGGAATAGCTGTAACAGTCGTTTAACATATACTTTTGCAATAGGAAACCCTCACGTACATAGGTAGTCGGCCTCGGCGCGTGTGTACAGTTCCAACATTTCCAAGGCATCAGCAGGGTTCCCCAGGTTTACGGACGACATTTTCGCCTCTATGAGGGGTAGCCACACATCGTCCCCGACTGCAAGGTAACTAGCAGCCATTTCTTGTGCTATGACGACCTGTGGTTCCATGTCAAGAGAGCGGGCCAGATTGATGTGCTGGACATGGAGCTTGATGTCGAAAGAGTTGACAGAGAGTTCAGTGAGCAAGTTGGCAAGCGCGTCGAGACCGTCGCTCGCGTCCATGTTGAAGCCCGAAGATCTGTGTTAGGTCGGCCTTGAAAGCTTGACGGCGGTTGCCCCTCGCGGCTTGCCTCTTTTAGACGGACTGGTACACTGGCACAAAGTGAGTTTACCGCGTACTGTCTCGTAAGTTCATCTCTCAGCATTTGCATGATCGTGGCTTATACTATCACGGGCAATGCAAAGTATCGGGCTATACTCCCTGAACTCGCCAACGTTCTGATTGACCCACCCACCGGATATGGACCAGCCGTAACAAGCGCGCTCAAATCTCTTGCAGACCAACACGAGTTCAGTTCACAGGACAATGCTTGTATCATCGGACCAATTCATCCCTCCGGTCAGCCATATCAAATGGGCCTGCAGGACGTATAAACAAGAATGGAGATAGTTTGTGGATGATGGGTGTACTTT
This sequence comes from Xanthoconium purpureum, assembly GCA_038090075.1. Taxonomy (NCBI): domain Eukaryota; kingdom Fungi; phylum Basidiomycota; class Agaricomycetes; order Boletales; family Boletaceae; genus Xanthoconium; species Xanthoconium purpureum. Next base: position 716 of record JBBPMA010000565.1, on the reverse strand, counting down.
AATCATGGCACTCACTACGCACGGCCGGATGACGCCGCTGGGGTTGTGGCGCCTTGAGATGCAACAGAGATCTTGACAAGGACTTCAAATAGACGGCCTCAAAGTTGTCGAGTACGGAGAAATTGCCAACCAGTGGCAGTACTTCCTGGATGAGTTTCCTATGTTTATTGGACCACTGCTGATTTCGGAGCTTGAAGAAACCGGTGATGTTGAGATTGCGAAACAACGGTTGGTACATGACGGGTTGTTCTGGTTGTGGGTGGCTCCTAATCGGTAAGGCGTTCCCCCATGTTAGTGCACAACGATAGATTCTAACTTGTTTTTGGTTGTGACTTCCCAGTTTCCGTCCGAAGATGGAGACCTCTTGTGGTTTCCTGCGGTACACACACCTACGGGCCGATCGACAATGGAGAACCTCCCCGTTCATTGAAGTATTGACACGCATCGTCTCATTCTTTCCCCTCACATCGCTCCTCAACCTTGCGGGCTGTTCGCGGTCGCTGCGCACGGGGCTCCTCGGAAATGACTACCTAGCACACGTATGAATGTTCAACAACGCACCGTGGTAGCTCCCTGTACCAACTCAAGCACCCAAGGAAGACAACCAGAGAAAGCCACCAGCTGATAGTCCCCGAGCGTACCCTGCCTCTAAATGGAGTGCACACATTTCTCTGACTACGAACTTTCCTGCTGGACTCGGTTGGACATACATCCGG
>JBBPMA010000564.1:0-20826 GCA_038090075.1 Xanthoconium purpureum | reverse complement strand
GAGCAAAGATCTTGCATCCTAGTGGCGTCCACAGACATCAAGTTAACGATGTCGCCCGTAGCACGACCGCGTTCGTCGCTCGAAAGGACCAGTGCCTTTTTGTAAATGGCAGTGACGAGGCCTGCACGGACACGCATGCCAGTTTCAAAACAACGTTGGAAATACTAGAAAAGGGAAGAAAACACTGTTCAGTCAGGGAACGACAGTCAACGAAATGTCTTGTTACTTGGTGAAGGATGACGGTCTGAGCCATGGATGCGGCAAACATGGTAATTGCAACGACATAGCCCAAGACGGGAGTGGTACCAGCAACGATCCCCACACCTTTGTTTTCCTGGTATTCGGAGATGTACGACAAAAGGGCACGCAAAAGGAGGGGTTGAAGGAAGGCTAAGCTGTCCTGGAGGAGCTTAAGAAGTCCGGCGACGAGATAAGGTGTGCCATAGGCTATAAACAGGGCAGTCCATAATCCGGAGCTGGAGCCAGATCAGGCGGAGGTAAAGGAGAACGAAGATGCACGCACTGCTTCTCGAGGGTACGCTGGAGGTCATCTCCAAGGTTAGCAGACTCGTCACGGGGAACAAGAGGTGGCAGATCGTCTTCTGTGATGACGACCTGTGAACCTTTGCGCAAGAGAGGGGTCATCCATGCAAACGACCATATGCTGAATATGTTGGCGGTAAGCGTCGGGTTTTCGGTGCATGACACAGGGGTATCGTCCGGAGAGATGCATTCGAAAGCAAAAGAAAGCAAGCCAAGAATGAGGACAGAGCACTTCAAAGGCACAAGTGGTAATGCGGGAAATGTTTGCACATAAGAACGTGTCCAGATAGACGATGCGATGGTATAGCAGGGCCAGAAGAGCAAGAGGATAGAGGAAGATGACCGCGTGCGGAGATGGTTAGAACGGGTCAAGAGCAGGGTAACGAAAAGTGCAAGAGGTTCGAGTGCATGAGGTAGTTGAACGGCGACTGTGCGGATGTGGTTGGTGAGAATGAGAGATAGAGTGGAGAGACTTGTCAGGAATGCGAGACCAAGAAGTGTCTGAGAAGATGATTAGCACGTGCAAAACGCGCGAACGAAGCGGAAACACACGAGCTTGTACCAGAGCCGCCAATGGCTGTCGCGGGAAATGACACGCCTGGGAGCACGCGACAGCAGCGCAATTCGCGTGGTCCCGGCGACGACGAAGGTGGCGAGCGACAAAGTGAGGATGACGCCTTCCTCGGCGCATAGAGACAAGTCAAAGTCCCTCCTAATAGATGTCCAACGCCATGGTTGACATCGAATGAGCGTCATCGCATGCGACGATGGCAACAAAAAGCTGGGGGGACTTTTCTTTTTGTACCTGTTCATTACATCATTGAGATTATCCGGGATTACTCATCAACTTTGTAATCTATTTACACCGCCCAGCCTGACAAACAGCTAGCCCATATTGGATAGCAAACTAAACTCGCTCGACGCCCTTTGCGCGTACAGATCAAACTGTCCGTGTTTGCGCCGCAAGGACCGCCGCCCATTCTCGACCTTGTGCATCATGTTTGGAATCGACAAGTTCTCGCTCAACGCAGCGTGGATGTTGCGCTCCATACGCATCTGCCTCGGCGTCTCTTCAACACCCGTCGACAGTCCGTGCGTCTCGTCCAACGTGTCATCCGCGTCCATGACGCTCTTGTTCGCCAGCGCCTTCCTCTTAACGGTCCTCTCTTCGTGGGTCTTGGCGTGCGCCTTTCTCTTTGGTGCAGCCTCTACCCCGACGCGTTCAAGACGGTCCATGCGCAACTGACGCCGCAACGTGCCTTCCGTGAGCAGCTGAACGCACTTCTTTCGGCGGGAAGGTCCTTCGGTTCCCCCGTTGACAGAGGATGCGGACATGGCAGGTACGATCGACGTCTCAACGACCTCGTCCCCAGACCGTGGGCCCGCCTGTTCTTCCTTCCAGACATACGGCGGTTTCATAGGCGTATACCTGATGAGCCGCGTGTCGTGCGTCCCAATGGGCGTCTGTAACTATCACCACCTGCATCAGCTACGGCCCTGAAAGTTCGGATCAATACGGCCTACCAAACGCGGGACGTGCTGAATGTGCAGCGTCAACTCTGTCTGGATGACCTCCAACTTGGAGGCAATGAACCTCTATTTACGAAGTCAGCAACGTCAAACGACCGATCCCGATGACGCACTTCGTCCACTTCCAAATGGACCACGCGACGCTTGGAGAGTCGGAAGAGAAGGACGAAAGACGACACCCTCGCGATAACCAATACTTCCAACGCCTTTGCGGGTCCGGAGGCGTCGAGCAGTGACGACGTCGACGTGATCGACTCCTGTCAGCAAACGTCGATCAATAAGACATGCTTGATGAAGATGGTCATCGGGCGATTAATTTGGGCTGACCATCAGAGAAGCACCATCATCGAGGAGGGCAACCACTTCGGCCGCTTCTTGCTTGGCTTCTTGCAACACCAACTGCATGACCTGCAGGAACACGATGCACGCGTTCCAGAGAGCTACCACCAGGCGATAGGCGGCCGCGAGAAAACGGAAGAGGGCAGACATTGTTGGCTTGGTGTCTGTCTGCGAGAAAGCTGTCTGAACGTTGACCGGAGCCACCAAGGTCTCCATATGTTTCAGCATGTCAGCCGCAACTCTGCCTTCGGCGGCTGACACTCGCAAACTCGAAATCAGCCCGGACGACAAAAAGTTCCAAGCATTGATGGTAAAGGAGGGAACACGAAACCCTACATTGGGTACCGATACAGTTGCTAGTGTACTTACAAGTAGTACGACATCAGTAAGTATAGTCCAAACGTAAAACACGAGAATAAATGAGCACAACAACATCACCTGTCTTCGAGTAAAGGGTCTCCAGAGATCATCCGCGTCCCTTGGTCATGTATTCATACTCTGATTTTCTCTGCCTCCGGAGAACCTTTTCACGTCGCTCGCGCGTATACGCGTACCAGCGCGACACAGCCCGAGGCGATCCTAGGTACGTCAACCCCAACACCGACGCGTCCAAACGGGGGAAAACGCACGTTTCTTCCCATTTCCCCGTCCGATCCCCCATACCCACAACACCCCCCGAACAGGGACCCACGCGACCCACGCAACGTACATCACGAGCGTCCACACCGGACGCGGGACCACCGACAGCACGCCCACCAGCAGCGCGAAGAGCGCGCGCAGTAGAGGCCCGTCTCGGTCTGGCTCGTCGACGGCGCGTGCAGTCCAGAGAGCCGCACGTGTGAGCTCGATCGTGAAGAAGAAGGGGAGGAGCAGGAGGATTTGGACTGTGTCAATGCCAATTGTCGTTTGGTCACGTGCGTTACGGGCGAAGCGAGGAAGGAGAAACGCTTACGCGTAGTCTGATCCATGATCGTGAGGATTGGCCGTTTCATTTTGTACTTGCAAGCTGCGTCGCGGTCGTACTGTGGAGATGAGGACGGAGTTGAACAAAGCGGCGAGCGCCCTTCGTTGAATCCCGGAAAAGAGTCGGCGGAAAGACTTCGAAGGCGCTTATCACGAAGCGTACTTAAATAGAAGACCTCCTCCCCAAGTTGCCCTATCGATCGACCGAGCGCAAATAAGTAATCAACACCCGAAAGAGCATGTATACAGAGCAATATGTTTATGTACAGACGGACCACCTCGCTCAAAGGTTCTAGGATAGATAGTATTTTCCTCAAGTTCACGACGTGTGCATTTACAGGCGGTCTTGGCATTGATAACGCGTCAGGAACCTCACGCAGGATAAGCGGATCAATCTCGACTCACTAACGTTGCCCAAATCTGCGCATGCTTCCTTGACACGCTCGGCGAGCGTCTTCTCACCTTCGCGGACCCAGACACGAGGGTCATAGTACTAGATACGAGGGGTCAGCATACAGTCCCGTTTGAGGTGCCGAACACATACCTTCTTGTTCGGCTTGTCAGCCCCTTCGGGGTTTCCGACCTGTGTCTGAAGGTAGTCGTTTCTCTTGTTGACGAAGTCCTGCAAGTATTTTCAGGTGAGAAAGGATGATGACCGCGGAGGATCGGACATACTCGGATACCAGCCAGGTAAGCGAACTGGGTGTCTGCGGGACGAAGACATCAGATGATGCACGGCGTGGGGACGGCCGTATACTTACCAGTGTCAACGTTCATCTTTACGACACCGTTGTTAACAGCAGTTTTGATCTCATCCTTGGTCGAGCCAGAGCCTCCGTGGAAAACGAGGTACCTGAATGAGTCAGTATATGCCTTGCATACGAACTAGGAAACGGGCTCACAAAGGCTTCTTCTCCTTGCCACCTAGTTTGCCGCTCGTGTAAGCCTGATGCTTTTCCAAAAGCTCGGGGTGCAACTTGACATTCCCGACCTTGTAAACACCATGTACGTTCCCAAACGCAGCAGCGATGCTAAAGTTGGGGCTGATCTTGATCAGCGCATCGTACACATCATACACATCCTCAGGCTGGGTGTACAGCGCAGAGTTGTCGACGCCAGAGTTGTCAACACCGTCTTCCTCTCCGCCCGTGATGCCGATCTCCATCTCGAGCCAGATCCCGAGGGGAGCCAATTTCTTAAAATAATCGACGCATATCTTAATGTTCTCCTCCTTGGGCTCCTCGGAGAGGTCGAGCATGTGAGAAGAAAAGAGGGGTTCCTGATTGGCCTTGTAGTATTCTTGGTCGGCAGCGAGCATGCCATCGAACCAAGGCAACAGTTTGTGTGCACAATGGTCGCTGTGGAGTACGACAGGGCTACAAACGGCGATTAGTCAGAGGAAGCGATCAGCCAGGACGGAAAGAGGACATACACGCCATATTCCTTGGCAACCGTTCGGATGTGCAAAGCAGCCGCTTTCGCACCCGCAACGGACGCTTGCTGCTGATCGTTCTTGAGCCCCTTTCCTGCAAAGTATGCGCTTCCTCCCTGAGAAACTTGGAGAATAATGGGTGCTTTGATATCTCTGAAACACGGTATCAGCTACGACACGCATACACGGTGAATGCACTGACCTCGCGGCTTCCAAAACGGCGTTGGCCGTGGAGGACGAAGTCACGTTCTAGTCACATCAACTCAGCGACGCCGGGTCGCAAAATCAATACCGCACTTACGATAGCCTACAACAAGCACGATGCGCTCGGAAATTTAAACAACGATACCTAAAACCGGGCCACTCACGGGAATCGCGAACTGCGATCACGGTCAGGACGTTAGTCCGATGGTCATCTCAGATCGAAACTAACAGTACCTGGTGCTCCTTTGCATAATCGAACAGCTTGCGGACGTTGTCACCAGTCAAGACGCCGGCCTAGACGGTTGGTCGGTCAGATTGAGCCCTTCATCCGAGGGTAGGCCTCCACGTACGGGAACGATATCGAGGACACCCATGGTGATGGTTCTGCTGCACGATCGTACGAGATGCTGGTCGAGAGCAAGTCGAAGAGAAAAGATCCGTCAAATTTGGGCCTACAAAGACTTTTCCTGAACCTACCGAGATGCTCAGAGTTGCGTTTCGGGATGGATCATGGAAATTGATTCCCTGCGTGACTACCGCCAGGGTCACGTGTCACACAAGGTATCGGCCGCTTGCTCAATTCCTTCGGCCGGTCGTTGAAGCCAGCCAGAAGATGGAATTCGTACATACAAACTACATACGTTGAACAACGCTCAGAGCTAGGGTGAATACCTCCGGCGAGCCGTGTAGGATCTTCCCGGTCCCAGCCCTTCCGCTTTCTACCTAGCTTGTCCCGAATATCCCCGCCGGGCCCAGTCGAACCGCGATCCCTCTATATGTCATTTCCATCCGGGATGGATGTAGTTCCGTCGAACCCTTGTGACTCGTACAACCACCATATTACAATATCCAAGGCACCTCTCAGTATTGGCACAATAGCCCACTTTGTCAGCTCACCGGTTTGCGGTCGGAGGTTAACACTGCCGCGTTCCACGTAGAGGATAATATGGCATGGACGCAGATTGATGAATAATCGAGATTCGCCATCTGCACGTCGGTGTTGCGAATGTCATTTGTATCTCCACATAATCAGCCGGTGTTTATTTCGGTGACTCAACAATGGCTTCTCTTCGAATGTGCCGCGCATGCACACACACACCTGGCCACCCTGTTCAACGATTGCGACCGTGATCTACAAGTGCACGGCCCCCACCGAGTCTGCGCACTTGCAAGACACTGCAACGAACACGGACATCGAACCGTGGGCTTCGGGACCGTGGACACTCCGGGAAAACCCGGACGCCCGCCTGAACGGTCTCCAGATGACAGCCGAACAAGCTCTGCGACAAGTCATCAAGATACCATATCCCTTTCATGATTGATCCATTCCTGAAGTCTGGTCATCAATGAGTGGCTGAGGAATCATACCTTTTCGAGGTCTGGAATGAAGATCAGGGATGACAGCTGTTTCATAACCTTGTCTTTCGTTCCACGCAAACGTTTCTGGAAAACCATGACGGTGAGTACTCAATCGAGTCATATGGCGTTGCTAGCTGTACAGGGCTATGCTGTGTTTGCTGTGGGGGCAATGACATCCTGTGCGGGTAAAGTCAAGTCATGGCGGGTCCCGCCGAGGAACACCACTGGTATGTGAAGCATTTGATTAGAGGCAGTCAATCAGACAGTCGTAATGCGCCGAGTATTCGCGTCGCATGCCGGTTGCTTGGCGTTGTGCTTCAGTGGGATAAACTTGAAGTGGTATTGCATTGGTGAAAACTGAACAGAATAACAAAAGTGGATGATAAAAGCTCGTGCTATTATGCTGCTATCCCGTAGCAGAGGATGAATGCGTGAGAGCGACTTGACCCAAGTAAGATGGGGCTTGTACGGTACTATATTCCCTAATACTGCGACCACTGGTGAGTATCGTGGTTTCAAAAATGAACTTAAACTAACTTATAAACGAGTTCCGCAATCGATCGAGAGATAAATCGAACTTCATCTTGTCACAATAAAACAGTGAATCAAGCAATGACCTGCCCAGAGTATTAGCAAAGAATACGATTTGGTTCAAGAGTACGTACTACGCCGCAGGGGTGCGAGTTTTCCAAGACACCGTAACGTAACAAAGATGATTGTGGACATAAAATACGAAGACACCGAGGTTAATTGGCACATGATTTGAACCATAGAGACCACGTCCGAAATCATGGGGCAAAACTGTCAGAAACGTGGTCAGAGGAAACACGCAGCGTACGCAAAGAGCTCTCACAAAGAAGGTAATAGCCCACAATAATGGCTGTCCAACGACTCTCATATTGGAAAAGATCCAGTACGAGTCAGCAGGGCACTAACGAAACAAACACCTAAATGAGTGCGATTATGGCTCGAGTGCTGAACTTACCAGAGTCTCCAGAAGGGGAACAACGTATTTATCGTGATGGCTCGTAGGTGAGCGTGCGTCAATCTAGCCGAAGCAGTAGTGAGGACACGACTATCGCCAAGGTCGTCTCCACGCACCAGGGCGGTCTTGGTCCAGCAAGGGAGTCGAGAGCGGGCAGCTGCGTCCATGGCTGCGAATTAGAGGCTTTGGGTTTGGAGAGGAAAAGGTAGAAGAGGATGGTAGGATGTCGTAAATGAGAGTTATACCAAGGCCCGCAGCTTATATAGCAGGCGCCCGCGATGAGATCAGAGCACAGCAAAGAAGTCCCCAAACTCTTGTAACGGGCGCGGCAAGACGGAGCCACCGACGTTTAAGGCCATTATGGACGTGCCTGCCAGGGATATACAGCATAGCGTCAGTTCATTTAACAAATACACCTCGCTGCGTCATCATCCGTATGTCGTTCCCGCCCAACGGACCAGCCTTGTTTATCAATGATGCCTTTTGGCAGAGCCTGGCAGGCTAGACATGTGTGTGACCGGTGGCGTCAGGGAAATAACAGCACGCTGCTTGATTGAACGGAGTATACGAATCAGTGAGCGACTAGCGATGCCTTGACTACCAGCTCCGAATTTGATAAACGCCCCGCGGAACGCTGGAATGAGACTATTAACAGAATTGCCAGAATCATTGAGGTGAGTGTGGTCGTGGAAGAAAGAGAAAAGAATAGAAAACATACCGGGGAAAGAACCCACCGGCCAAATCGATGAACCGAGTCGCGCGAACGATGACTCCTCCCGACCCTTGTGCCAAACGGGGAATTTTTTGATCACAAGTTACAGAAAGCTGTGATTGGAAGATTGAGATTGACGTTTCGACCAGCCTCGCTGAGTGTCCACTGGGAAGCTGAAACTCGAGTTCCGCCCCTCGCCGAACTACCCAGGGTCCAGACCGGCAGGCAATGTACTCAATTGAACTAGCAATGTTGGACTCTGCCACCGTACGTATTGATGTGTGGCATCTGAGATCTGATGTCGAAGACGTGCCAGTTGGCGGTGAAGAGCAAGTGGCAGAATCACGTTACGAGTAAAAAAAAAGTGACCAGTGCCAATCCGCCAACCAGAGAGTGGCACGCACGGCAAGTCTCAGCGCTTGTTTTCACCCCATTGTACTCAATTTGTACCCAAATCGCCTTAGTGATTTCGCGGCTTGGCCGGCCACAGCCCAGGATGTCCAGCTTCGTCGGTAAAAATACTCACTGGCTATTACAGGCTTTCGTGCCCGGCAAGTTTTCCGAAGTTTTTCGGTTTAGAACAAATTTATTGGCGCCACCTGCTGCCGGACGGGCCTTGCCCCAGTGGAAGCAAACGCGGACCATATCCTCTGAATCATTGTATTCACATGGACTACAAGGCAGATTATTGGAATATGTACTCCCACTGACACCCAGTGATACGCGTTTGCCCTTCTGTGGCTAAAAAAACAAGAACTGGCGCAAACAAATCCCCATGGTCACAGCGATCAGGATCATGCCCCATCTCGTTATCTCTCCTGATCGCAGCCGATTCACGTTCTAAATGACACGCACGTGGTGAGCACGTTCGGCGTTCGTATTGGATGATCCCCTTGAGCTAGTAGTGCTAGTGAACCCTCAACCCACAAAGAATCAGTCCAATAATACATGTGTTCCGGAACAACCACGTCAACTTGCCATACGGAATGCGTCGGAAGGACGTTATGAACCCTCCAGGGTTTATCGACCGTGGCGCACAGTCTCATCTTTCCTTCACTTCGTCGATCGTTTCCTTGCGGCCAAACGCCCTTCACTGATCTTATGCAATCTACTCTTTGGCTGCACCCTGCGTTGAATTCCACTACCACCGTCATTCCAGAATGCCTACCATCAGGCCCTTTGCTGAACGAACACTGCAATTTCAACTTCAAGTAATCACTCTCATCCGCTGGTAGTCTAGTTTTAACCTTCGTTCTGCCGCAGCGTCTTATACGTTTTCGACCGCCCGTTCCTCTTTTCGTTGCCCTTGTTGTCTTTTCCTGTATCCCGATCACGCGACACGCCTCATCGGCATCAGCACCCGCATTTCCCACAGCGCCCTGGAAAGCCCTCCCAAGATCAGGCACGTCAGATGGTATCCTTGTTCTAAATTCCCTCCTCAACATCTTTACCTGTGCCCTCAACACTGCCTGTATCCGAGCGTGGATCCAAGTCAAGGTACCAATTCAATGGCGGCAGGCGTTTAATCGGGGGGCGGGAAAACCTCGGAGCGATGACGATTACGCTACGCCACGTGCCATGGCAAAGTATTGGCGTGTCGCGGGCCGTTATCGTCGTCGATTATACGGTGGTAACGGTCCCGCCTCCCCGTCGGCAAGGGGTTCCATAGCATCGCGGGATAGTACGGTCATCCCATTAGTGACGTACTTCACTCCCCGGCTACTCCCCCTCTACCGCGACAGAGGGGGTAGTAACCACACGTCAAGAGAAATCGACAGGGACGCCCAAGGGGGTCGGATATCGCCGAGAACGTTTTGTAAATGGCACCGGATGGTCTTTCAGGACTCGGTCAGTCCAGCTCCGATCCTTTGATGTGTTTCTCTTGAACTGACTTGGCATGTGTCTGCCTGCAATTGTCTTGTACCTTGTCAGCTTTGTCATCCGAGCTTTGCTCAGGCTGCGATGCAGATGAAGTATTACTCGAACCGCGACTTGCGCGAAATTCAACGGATCGCAAGGTTGTTGCCAGACGAGGAGGTCTTTGGCCGGAAAGGGAAGGGGGCGAGGAAACTGAAAAGGACAACGAAATATAGTGAGATGTGGCAAAGTTGGTTAGAGAACAAGGGCATGGATCTTGTGATCGTGTTTGAATAGGAGAAGCCAGCGGCTGCTTGTTCGTTTTTTTATCGTAGGGGTACATAATGGCTTGGAAGTTTGGCCCGAATACTAGTCAGGTAGAGATTCTTTGATACTGTGATAATTTGGCGTTTCCAATGGGTGGGGATTGCGATGATGCCTGGTGCTAAGGCAAAAATATGATCTGACCCTGGCTCGAACAGGAGACCTTCTGTGTGTTAGACAGATGCGATAACCAACTACGCCATCAGACCGTTGGTTTAACGCTGACAGAGTTTTATCATAGTTGGATCGACACGGATCGCCAGTTAAGATAGTCTTCTAGAAAGTCCGTATTTATTCTACAAATTACGCTTTTCATCCTCGACGTCCCGACGCATCCTTTCCATGTAGATGTAGGTCACCACGATGTCATCTAGCATGTGTGCTACCTCCTGCCCGACCTCGAGAAACGGAGGATGCGACGCTTTTCTGATACCGAGATTCCGTTTGTGGAACTTGACAAGATGCTCTCTGGCATGCTTCTTTTCATGCTTGAGCTATAGAAGAAAGAAGAGAACCGTAAGTAAACCCCATCAACGAGGACTCGGGCGCGCCCAGAAGACGTGGATGACTCGATATTACCCAGCAGTACCTGAACCCTACTTTCCACTTGTACGTCCGGCCATCCGGACCGGTGAAATATCGCCCCCTACGATTTTTAAGTAACTTGGAGAGGATGCAACTGTGCACTGCGTACCAAGAGTATGGTCGTTTAAACAGGATCGCGTCTGCTTTCACCTCCCGCTCGCCGAATCGGAACTTGGTCTGCTTCACTCTGTGCCATTCGATGACACAGAGCACCTCAGGAGCTTCATTGCTGACCCCGCTGTGATACTTGGTGATGGTAGTTACTTGTTTCCATCCTGGTGGGGTGGAGATGGTGTAGAGCTTGTTGCCCTCTTCATCGGATATGTCCGTGTTCTTGTAGTATGAGTTGCTGAAGATGAGACGCATGGGAAGGGCGTAGGAGCGTTCGGGTCCATCCTCGGCAGCCTGGCACATTACGGTCTTGTTGCCCCGGTGAGATGCATCCAAAATTAGAACGATAAATATTGCTGCGGAACCTCGCGGTAGACCTTCATCCAACACTATCCTGTGTGGTGAATCTCACAGCAACTTCCCTGTCGCCTGATATATCGGTCTAGGGAATCCATGAAAAGAAGAGGTTCCTAGAAGAATTCAAGCTGTGTCGCCGTTCCGGTCATTCGGGTATGTATTTGGCTTTGTTGACGCGTAGCTGACCTTATGACGACCACAGGAACGGAACATTAACATTTATATACCCTTCCATCAACAACCTCTACCGGAAACTTCAAGGATGCAGAAGGAAAGGCTCTCACCGACCCGTGGCAAGAAGCATATAAAACGTGTCTCCGGTGTGAAGCCCGCGCGAAATCGCGCGTGCTCATGTGCTTGGATATCTAATACGAGAAGCCCCTTACGACGAGTCGCGAGACAGAATATGTCAGGAGATAAACGTCTGCAACGAAAACACGGCCAAGCTCCAAGACCTTGCTGACTTGTATGTCCGATCTCTCCTTCGAGTCTATAACTATCGATTCTTCCATTTCGCCGTCTCTCTAGTCTGAAAAGGTCAGTCCGCGCAACCCGGGAATCCTCACCCGCATCCGAGTCACGCCCATCTTTTGACATCATGCGAGATTCGCCGAAGGAAGGCCTGATGCCAACACCACGTACCACCAGCAGAGAGAATGTTAGTTTTCAACGCCATCCACAGTATTCGTTCTCATCTGCGCTAGGTCCTGCAACGGGATGATTACCGTTGTATAGTGACAGGCGCATATTGTTTGGCTTTATGCACGCATGTCACAAACCAGGACATAGCTTTAGCTGGCACGCTAGAGGTCGCCCATATATTCCCTAGATGTGACATAGCTACCGACGATGAACCCGTGAGTTCAATTCAATTGTGGTAGTCTTGTGTTTTGTTCACCGCGAGGTCTTGGCAAAACGAGGCCCCTAATATCTGGACGGTCATGCAGAGGTTTGGGAAAATCGGCTCTAAAGAATTGAACAGTGGTCTAGTTCACCGCCCGGAGAACGTCATGACTCTTTGGGTGTGGTTCGAGCCTGTATGTCTATTTGAACATCTCTACCTTCCTTCGCTGACAAGACCCTCTCCAGACTATTTGCGCCTGCGTTGCCCACTTTTCCGGAGTTGCAGAGTATGTGGAGTCTATCTGTAGGGACTCGGATGACCAAGGTATTTTGGCGAATGATGGGTCTTCTGTCATGATGCTGCGTGCAATGTTGTCTGCGGCCGTACACTAGTAGTAGTACGTGTCATGGGCGAACGGTATCATTCGTATTTTCCAAATCCAAAACTAGCGCATGTTTGGGGGTTTGTATTACGTAGTCGATAGAGTTGGCTATATCAAGATCAACCTCGCTCCAAAACATACACCACGATGTCGATGCAGATTTTCGGCGAAGAAGTAATCATTTTTCGAAAAAATAAGCTGCAAAGTGCGATGCTGACCGCGTTATTAACAGGCAACCGAGGAAAAGGCCGAAAATGCGCGTCTCTCGTCCTTCGTTGGCGCCCTCGCTGTCGGCGACCTCGTCAAGTCTACCCTTGGACCCAAGGGCATGAACAAGATCCTGCAATCAGTGTCGAGCGGGGACATCAACGTAACCAATGACGGTGCAACCATCCTCAAGTCCATCCAACTCGACAACGCGGCGGCCAAGATCCTCGTCAACATCTCAAAAGTTCAAGACGACGAAATCGGCGATGGTACGACGACCGTGTGTGTCTTGGCCTCGGAACTGCTACGAGAGGCGGAAAAGTTGATCGCGATGAAAATCCATCCACAAACAATCGTTGAGGGGTATCGACTGGCGAGTAAGGCGGCATTGGACGCGTTGGAGGCGGCGGCTGTAGATCACGCGTGCGTCTCCTTGTCGTCCTGGATTACTTGGTATCTTACGATTTCACAGATCGGATATCGACCAATTCCGCCAAGACTTGTTCAACATTGCCCGGACGACCCTGTCATCAAAAGTGCTCTCCCAAGACAAGGATTACTTTGCAAACCTTGCTGTAGACGCCGTCCTTCGGCTAAAGGTAATAATGATTGCTGTACAAGACCCTGAGCTTCGTCTGAACAGCACCATGGTAGGGCTCGACAGATCTCGAGCACATCCAGATCATCAAAAAAGTCGGTGGGAAGCTGACTGATTCGTATCTTGATGAAGGTACGGATACCCACTGGTGTACAGAGAATACGCCGTTGATGATGTAACAGGCTTTATTCTTGATAAATCAATCGCAGTAAACTCGCCGAAACGGATGGAGAACGTCAAGATCTTGATCGCCAACACAGGTCAGCCTACCATGCCGTTTAACTTATCATGCTGATGCAATTGCTGTAGCCATGGATACCGACAAGATCAAAGTCTTTGGCGCTCGTGTAAAGGTCGACTCCACGGGTAAACTTGCCGAACTCGAGCGCGCAGAACGAGAAAAGATGAAAGAAAAGGTGGAAGCGATTGCTACCCATGGCATAAATTGCTTTGTCAACCGGCAACTCATATACAACTACCCCGAGTCCCTCCTTACGGAGAAAGGCATCTTGGTCATTGAGCATGCTGATTTCGAAGGCGTAGAACGTCTGTCACTCGTGACCGGCGGCGAGATTGCAAGTACGTTCGATCGGCCCGATCTTGTGAAACTTGGGAGGTGCGAGTTAATTGAGGAGATTATCATTGGCGAGGATAAGGTGACGAAACAGGCCTTTCCATGACCTCTTCCTGATTGAAAATTATCATAGCTCATCAAATTCTCTGGCGTTGCTGCTGGCGAAGCGTGCACCGTCGTCCTGCGCGGCTCTACGAATCAGATGGTCGACGAAGCCGAACGATCACTGCATGATGCGCTGTCAGTGTTGTCACAGACGGTGAAGGAAACCCGGGTCGTCCTTGGCGGTGGATGTTCTGAGATGCTGATGAGCTGCACGGTCGACGAGGCAGCGCGGAAGGTCAAGGGCAAGAAGGCTATTGCAACAGAGGCGTTTGGGAGGGCGCTTAGGCAAATTCCAACTATCTTGGCCGATAATGCTGGGTACGACTCGAGCGACCTCGTAGCACGGTTGCGAGCAGCGCATTACGAGGGTCAGTCGGACGCTGGGCTTGGTGTGTAAGATTTCATGGCGTTCCTGTTCATGGCTGATCCACAACCCGTCAGATATGAATGAGGGCACTATCGGCTCGATGAAAGCGCTTGGCGTAACGGAGAGTTACAAACTCAAGCGGCAGGTCGTTCTCAGTGCCACCGAGGCTGCAGAGATGATCATCCGGTTCGTGAAGACTTTGGTGTATATCCTCAGTCGCTCATTCGATCACAGGGTGGACGACATTCTTCGTGCGACTCCTCGGAAGCGAGAAGCAGTATAAGCAGAAGTTATATACGGTCCCATGCCGACATTGTTATTAGATATGGTTGCGTGGTTCCAGTCATCTTTTGTTTCGTTCTGTGTGACGAGGGGCATCTTCGCGTCAAGTGCTCAACATGCCACCACCCTTCCTCAATTTGCGATTGCATTTACAAGGACATGATGATGAACTGTACTTCTAAGATATGCAGGGGGCAGCGACCCAGACCGACATTCTGGCCACTGTCATCGCGTACTGAGTCCGATCTCGCTGGACAGCCACTCCGCGATGCCTTCCTCCTTCAAGAAACAAGATTTCGTCCAACATCCGAACGTCGGACGCATTGGCATTATCGGTACGAATTTCAACATACTCATCTTTAGGTTGCACCGCCGTCGACGACGTTCACCGTTTTCTTGTCTTGGATACCAATTGGAAGAAAACTCAGACTTCAGAGTCTTCACGAGGATCTGTTGGACGAGCTTGAAAGAGACTCGAGGCTGCTTGAGCGCTACTCGTCTGCAATTAGCGGCTGCTTCCGCTTACGCCGCCTGGCTCTGAGTTGCCTATCTCCGCTAGTCTGTGAACGAACGCCATGCTGTCTTCATCTCGCAACGTGACACTAACCCACACTGATAATGCGCCAGCGTCACTTCATTCTCGAACCCGATACAGATTATCCACTCTATGTCACCGCCAAACAGTTCTGGCGCGCAGAGTTCGAGGCAGACTGGGACGACCCAGAGGCATTCACAGTGATTTTCTTGCACTCTACCAGCTTTCACAAGGAAACATGGGAGCCGACTTTGCGACACCTCTTTGATGACATCCAAAAGTGCCAGGATCGTCCAATCACTCCAAAGATCAAGTCCGCATGGGTCATCGAGTGTCCCAATCATGGCGAGTCCGCCGCGCTAAACGATCGCGCGCTCCAACGCCCCCCATTTCACCGTAACTGTAAGCATGATCAGATTGCCTTGTTGATCGGGATGCTGACCACAGACCCGGTTATATACAGTTGGCTGCGATAAATACGCCGAAGCAGCGCATCGTTTCATGCTACGTGGCCCTACACTTCCCACCCCAGTCGATTTTGGACGCGAAAAACTCGTTGGTGTTGGCCATTCCCTTGGAGGCGTGGGCATGTCCGTTTGTCTCGTGTGTGTGCTCGCTCATTTTATTCAACGGATGCCCTAGATCGATCTTGCCGACGATTGCGCCCAACTTTCCCTTCTGTGCTTTGATCTTGATCGAGCCTTTGCTTAGTCCTGAAGGGATAGACAAGTTGGAAGACCTCAAATTCAAACTCGTCAATGGCGCATATGAACGGCGTGACGTGTGGTCCTGCCGTGAAAGCGCGTCGAAATATTTTCACGAAAGGACACGTTGGGATCCGAACGTCGTGGACAGCTACGTGGTAATCCATCTACAGTCGTAACATGTCGGGGCAGATTTATGACCGACTCTTTGTGTAGAAACATGGGCTGAGGGCGTGCGAAAGAGGCGAATTGGGGAACCACGCCGTGACTCTGGCGTGCTCGCGAGAAGAGGAGGCGGTATGTGCTCTTTTTTCTTCGCGAACTGATGTCTGTGAGCGCTGAAACTTCTAGACCATGTATCGGGATGTCACAGGTCCTCAGAGGGGAATCGAGTCGTTAAACAAGCTGTCCGCAACGATGCCCATTGGGGTGATTTTTGGTGAAAAGAACGACTACATGTAAGTGTGTGTATGTGTGCTGACAGACCAATTCGGAGGTAATGGATTACAGACCTCGCCGCATACAGGACATCCTTGTAGACCCGGCTTCAGGACGATGCTTTCAGACAGTGTACCGTATCGAAGGGGTAGGACACTTGGTCAGTTCTATCATGTGAGTTCACGATTATCTGCTGATTATGACTTTATGCCAGATCCCACAACATATACCGGCCGAATTGAGCCGGGTTCTTCTCGACGTCTGGGCCAGGCTTCTTACACTCAACGACGTGTCAAGCAAGCTCTGATCAGGTTCTGTTACGATCTACAAACAATGTATCCAGTATATGCAGCGTTCTGTAGTTGTCAGAAAACGAATCGGGTCAGAGTGTCAGAAGGCCCGGACTTGTCACGGCCTCGTACATACGACTCTTTCTCACGCACCCTTCTCAACGACCTGCCAGCTTTCCCTTGAAAACAAACGTGAAACCGCCGCTTGAGCTTGGTAGACGTCTTTTCACCCATGGCCACCGACTTCTGGGCAAGTTCACACTAGTGCGCGGGTTGGATCAAGTCCTCACGCAGAAAATAGCTCACGGGGCCATGTTAGCAAGCGATGGATCGTTGACCGCGCAACGGTCCAGCACGCTCGCGCCGACGACCTCCAGTACGTCGACGACCCCGAATGCTTTACATATTTTTCCATCTTCTTCGCCAACGGTGCGTCAAACTCTTCATCACTTGGCACGTGCTAAACACACTGGGACCCGTTCCAACAGTCATCACAAAGCTCGGCAAGAAGCTGAATTTCCGCCAGCGAGTGATCGCGACTGCAATCGTCTTCTTTCGCAGGTTTTACATCAAGAACTCGTACTGCGAAACCGACCCGTTCATCGTCATCGCCGCTTGCTGCTACGTCGCCGGAAAAGCGGAAGAATCGCCCGTGCACATCAAGAACATTGTCGCGGAAGCCCGTTTATTCTTCAGCCGTGCGTCCCCTTTTTTTCATGCGCAGTCGGCGTGGCTTTTTCGCAGTGTCTCACGAACGTGCTGTCGGATACAGAACAACCTTTTGGAGTCAAGTCGTTTCCTTCTGATAATTCAAAGTTGGCGGAGATGGAGTTTTACCTCGTCGCGGACCTGGAATGTGACCTGACTGTTTTTCATCCATACCGGACGCTCATGGCGTTGTGTAAGAAGGAATGCGCGAACGAGTCGACGACCGAGGCGGGGGAGGTAGGCGCAGAGGTCGATGACGGACCACGATATTGGGGCACAGGCGAGGGACAACTCGAGTTGAGCGACGACGCACTTCAACTTGCATGGTACGGCAACATTTGGTGTGTATCCGCAGACAGTGCTCAAAGCAACCTTTAGGTCCATCATCAACGATACCTACAAATCCGATCTATGCCTTTTATACCCCCCACACCTTCTTGCGATCACAGCCCTCTATCTTACCCTCGTTCTACACGGGCCCACAAGGGACATCGTCCTACAAAAATCATCACCGAACTCCAACGACGCCCACGCTAACCCACTCCGGCGATCCTCCCGCCAAGCGTCCAACTCGTCCATAGAATCCAAGAAACCGCAGGACATCATCGGCTTCTTCGCAGGCCTGAACGTATCCATGTCCCTCGTCGCCACCATCGCCCAAGAGATGATCTCGTTTTACTCTGCATGGGAACGCTACCGGGAAGACGGGGACGCAGGTGATACTGCGCGCGGTGCGTTTCAAGGTCCGCAGGCACATGCGGGGTCGCCGTATGCCTCGTCGACGACGACGAGGGGGAGTTTGAAACGGACGCACTCGGAGAGCCGGAGTGGGAGCCACAGTCGAGTGGGGACGCCTACTGAAGGGGCAGAGGAGCCGGGGAGGGTGGAGGGCGCGAATGTGGTCACGCCGTTGGTGCTCGTCCAGTTGTTGACGCGAATGCGGGAGAATAGGCTCTCTGATTTGGCGCATTCGACCCATGGGCGACCTGTTGTTGTGGACAAGCGGTTGGAGCGGACACAGGCGGCGGGCTGAGACTGGCTTCCACTTACATTGATGTCAACGGGGTCGACTCTGGAAGGTGATTTGTTTGTTGTACTACAATGCGAAGAAAATACATACATGACCCAACCCGGTTATCACTTGCATCACCAACGACATAAAATATGTACAGTACAACCATCAGCCCAAAGAATGGAATCCATCAACTCACGTCCGTCGTTTCCTTCACCTGGGTAGACTCCCCCACACGTGACGGCCCGGCCCGATCGACGGTCTGCAGCCCGAAATCGTCCGTCAGGGCCCGTCTCTCGAAAACCATTTTCTCACTCCGGACTGTCTGCCCCGCATTCCCATCGTGTTGGCTAGGCTGGCGGTCCTCGTCATAGTTTTCCCGAAAGCTGATCACCAACCGCGGGATGAGTACCGACGCTTCATTTTGCGTGTAGGCAGTAACGATGGCAAAGTAGGTCGACTGGGGGTTAAAGAACGTGAGCCCAGAAACAGATCAGACGGGATGGACGTACGTTACTCGTGCCCCAGACGGAGATGACCAGCAGGATCGTTGCGAGCTGGTTCCTAGACGGACGCCGTCAGCAACGTCCATAGGAACGCCCAAATGAGGAAGGCGTACAAGACGAAGTAGACGATGCTGTCTCTTACGAGCACGCCCATGAGAGCGTTTATCTTCCAGCTGCCCAACATCCGTCGCATGTCGAGGGCGTGCTTGACGAAACGGCCCACAGCGAGCAGGAACAGGACAGAGTTGATGATAGTGATGAGGACGTCCCATGCAAGCGCAAGAGAGGCGCCCGTGTTGACGCTCGGACCGCAGACGTAGATACCGGAAAGGATGTATTCGGTCGCTATGAGGTCGGTCGGTGTCAGTGTCCGAGCAGAGAAGAAAACAAAATGTACCGGAGATGCCACTTTGTGGACCAAAGATGACGACGGCGACAGCGAACCCGAGACCGATCTTTGCTAATATCATCACAACCAAGATGCACAAGACGATCTTTGAACCGAGATACATGGCATAGACGCGTATCGAGATGATGACTAGATAGAGATGTGGTGTTAGAATGCGAGAGTGCCTTGATTGCGATGACTGACTGGTCCCTACGACCGTATCCACGAAAGCGCCAAAGTTGACGAACCTGTCGATAGCAACGCCTACATAGGGACGTCAGCGCGAGCTGGGTGCCAGACAAAAAAAACTTTATACATCTACATAGAAGTACGCCGTTTCATGAGTCATAATTGCATCATTGTTATGAATGTGGACGTACTTCTAGAGAAGGAAAGAATCACGCACGCGTTCGACGCAAGAAAAACACGGGACTTACTGATGGTGACAATGGGACGTTCGCGTTGACTGCATGTGGACGGTCAGACATGGATATAACCTTGGATAGATAATACACTTACACGCCCAAAAGTTGCTGGGAGGCCAAAGTCAGGCGAACATCTGGTTCGAATGTAGAGGTTCGCTTACAAGGCAAGAGCGATCCCCAGATAACGGACCTAGAATGAGTGTGATGGGCACGAGTCACACGACTTTAGGGCATAGTCCATCGACGGAATTAAAGTGAAAAACCCACAATCACGTAAAAGGTGGACATGAAGCTCCATGGCCTTTGCTGAACAAAGGGACAACGCCCGTCATTAGCGCAAACGCATGGAGGTAAGATCGTTCAAGAGCATACCCAGAGATATTTTACCTACGTCGGTCTGAGTATCTGGGTGACCCTACACATACCAAGGGACTCACCTCTCTTGGAAACATGAGGACTAGACGGTCGAGAATAAGTGATCGGAAAGCACAGCATTGCCCAGGGAGAACATACCGGTGTCATAACAAACCAATGCAACGGCAGCTGCTAAAGTAAATAAGACGAATGGATGTATGGGACATTCAAGAGGTTGTAGAGAAGGAAATACCATCACACCAGTTGGCTAGCTGAATGTCCTCGAGGATAGGAAACCAGGTAGACGAGTTATCCACTATAACATCACCCATCGTTATTCGTCGTAAGAGGGTAGAAGGAAAGAAAAGAAAAAAGGGGGGGAAAAGGCACGCAGTGACTTGGCTACGTTGGCTGACCTGCTCTTTACATACTGTGCAGTTTGCCGATATGTTTATGACGGAGATTAGTGGCGTATCACTGTATCAGTGACTAGTGACCACCTATGAAGAATACGCGAGTGGCTAGGCTCGGCGTTGGGACCTGGATGTTCTTCGTCAATTGTCAACTTTACTTACAAAAGCGCCTTTCGTGAGCGTTTATTCGTCTTCATCGCCGACGCGCTCGTACCTGTGACCCGCTGAAAAACGAACAAGTTTCGAGTGGACTCGCAACGAGTGTCCAAGCCTTGTCGGAGAACAACTTCCCAAATGGAGCAGAGTACAGCCTGGGACGGATCAGCCCGATGTCACCAGTCTACAGCCCGATGTTCACAGGGACAGAAAAGCTTACACACAGCCTTCAGTCAA
>JBBPMA010000563.1:0-20846 GCA_038090075.1 Xanthoconium purpureum | reverse complement strand
GGACTCCCTTTGTGGAAAGGGCGGCGCAATTTGTTAGATGAGGTACGGATGGAAGTGGTTATATTGGCGATACACGTGGAATCCGACTAGACCGTTTCAAGGAGTGGTTCGGGCACATCGACCCTTTTAACTGCCTAGCCTTGAAAGCCGTTGAAGGACTCTGAGGATCCGCTGTCGCGAGGATGCAGACCGCGTCGCCAAAGTACAAGAGTCGGCGTCAGTGTTGGTCCTGTTGGACGTGTTGACAATGTTGAGACCCCAAGGTAATGACGATAAGGCTGGATGTGGGATTTGGAGCTTGGGGAGAGCTGATAAACATAGGGCCAGCGGAGGAGCGGGTCTCGTGAAATTGTGGATCTTGCTGGGAAATCGTGGCCACGTCTAGAAAAAGTGAGCAAGAGAAGGACCGCGAGAAGAGGAAAAGGACCTAGAGCTGAACCTGATGGTGAAGAGAACAGTTGCTAGTTGCCGTATGTGCGAGGATGTCACCATTCTCTATGCGCAGTCTGCGTGCGTAACCATCGGCGACGCGTAGAGGCTAGAGCAACATGATGGGGTGGGTGGGAGAAGGCGCTCAGGTGACTAGTCTCAGAATACAATACGCATCATGCCATCAACTCGCAATGCGAGCATTCGAGCCATAAATCAGTGTTGAGAAATAGGAACGAGGCGCGATACATGGGTGGTACTTGACCGGGATGATGCGTACGGTTTAAGAAACAAACAACCCAACTTTGAGAATGCCTCAAGATCTGAAGAGTGGAAACGTAAGGGTTTCGCGGGACTGACACGGCGGGAAGGGGCACCCGACCAGGGACGGCCTGGTATGTAGCGTTTGGGCCGGTGGTGACGTTAGGTTGTGGTGGTTCCGACGTTAGAATGTGGTGGGGAAAGGGGGCAGCCAACCAAAGCTATCGGCGTGCAGCGTTTGGTGGTTATGAAGTCGTTTTGCGTTCTAAAAGTCTGGGGAAATTCGTGTCTTCGACGATAGTAAAGCAAGCCTCCCGCCACTAGACCACTGGCTACGAAGAACCGGAATGTCGAAGGATGCAAAGGAGGAAATGGGCCAAGAGGCAGTTGCTCAACATCGACGACGAGGATTCCGCTGTATTGCCAACAATCTCTACGTTCCACCTGCTCGTGGACAATGAGGCCCCGTGTAGTATGCGCGTAGACGGTTCTGCGAACCTGCAGCGCGTTTGGATAAAGGCCGTGTAAAAATTGAACACGCGAGTGCTTGGTCTAGGAAGCTTGGGCTAACGAATCGCACAAAGCGACCTCTTTGCGGTGCAGACATCTAGAAGCTAGGTTAGTCTTCTGCAACCCAGGAAAACGGTCGAGAAAGCGTACCTTGGCCGAATTTGTGGTTGAGATGAAAGTAAGAATTTCAACTACTTGGTGCCCTAAATAGCGCCGCATTCCTTTCTTGTGCCCCAGAACCATAGCCAATAGCACCTCTCCTGGATGCGCAAGCGTCATTGTTCATCAATGAGCAGAAAACCTGACTTCTAGCTCGACTTAATGGATAGGTCCCACGCGGTACAACTGGTGTGCTTTTGTGGATGTCTCGCCGAACAGTGACTCCATCAGCGTGCTCGCTGAGCGCTGAATAACGAAAGCCGTCTTTTCGGATCGTGCCAGGCTGACAAGGAGTGAGTCGTATGAGTTGGGGCGCAAAGTCGGTGATAACCAAATCGAACCGTTTCTCAATCTCATCTGGCCGTGGAGCCACTACTAGTACACAGACTCAGAAACTTGTAATTTGCCTCGACGTCGCACAAAGATAAGGGCACTCTATCTCCTATCAAGACAGACAACATACTCATGGTGCAACATTTCTCCGTCAAGCAGAACCTGCCACGGTGCTGACACCGTCAATTTTCAAAGTGGGTGCGACACCGTAGAGTATCCGTTTGCTGATCCATCCTATTAAGGAATCCTTCAAGGTTTACTACGAGTGACGTCCCAAGATCTACTCCGGAGTCTGATGATAAGTTGTTGTGACTCCGTTTCTGCGCTGAGTCGGACTGACTAGCACTCGAAAATCACACATCCCCGATAGGCGGACATTTTCTGCCACAATGTGCACACGACATAGTTACTCATCGGTCGGCGACCGTTACCTCGCGTCCAGACAGCATCAAGCATTATCCCCAATAGATGCGAAGTCATTGTTGCCTCTCCCTCAATGCTACCCATATCCAAATCGAAATCGCAGGCTTGGCACTCGACCAGGGTAAGTCAGACAAACACAGAGTAAATAACAATCGTTGCCAGTACGTAGAACATTGTCAAAGGCCGACTTCTTGGCTGGCAATTCGTCTTTCTGACCCGAATCCCTAGCCTGCCCCTAGTAGCGACACTCTTCGCGGGTCGCAAGTCGACGTCTACAAGCCCCCTCTAACCCCGAGCCCAAGAGCGCCCGTACCCCACAATACGCACAAACGAGATCTGTCCTCGTACCTCTCCGCCCGCCGTGCTCTCTGACGGCCGAGAAAGCGCGCCACGTCGATCCCGTGCTTCGCTTAACGTAGAGTAATGGTTGTCTGAAGACTCGAGAAAACCAATAGTGATGTTTGTTATTCGCTCCCGATGAATAGCAGATGGAACATCGATGATAATCTCCGAGTTGGATTCCAAGTTCAATAGTGGTGCGCATCTGTTGTACCGATAATCTTCCTGAGTCGTACTCTACAAAGCTTTCACATTCGGATTGACGTTGACAGCATCCAGTATAAGAAGGGTTACCAACACCAATAAGATGAAGGTCAAGCCATGGAAGTTGAAGAAGCCATGGTGGATAAAGACCGGGAACAGCTGTGACTTATGGTTTTTGGAGGATCAACGGTTGGCGCGGGATGATCTCCTAGCCCTCGGGCAAAGAATTGGTTATCGCACGTGCGACATTAACAAAGTCGAGGTCCCTCACCATCATGTTGACACCGTGGGGAATGAGGTTAACGCGTAGTCTGATTGAACGTGGCTCTCCGTCAACGAACGTTGTCGTGGCCCGAGACTTGGACAGTGCCACAAAATCCGAAAACGGGTTTCACCCTTCGGTTACACCGTCGAGTTGCGACTCCGACTCCCCCTTGTCAACGTTGTCCCCCTCCTCGTCTCGCTCGACGTCCCCTCCGACGATGAAGTATATAGAGTTCCCCGAACTTACCCGCCTCGCTCAGGCCCTCACTCATGACGGCCCAGAATGCTCCGTGCACACCAGAATCGAAGCATACAGCTGCAAGAACATCAAGCGCGACAAGAAGCTCTTCAAGTCCCTCGAACACGCCTACAACGACGAGCTGTCCCATTCACCCCCGGTTCCTTCATGGCTCGACCGCGAGCCTGAAGAAACCCCGTTTGGTCCCATGGACAAGCACGCCTCCCGAAAGACCCTCTATCTCCTCATAGCCACCCTCAACATCGCCTTTCCCGACTACGAATTCTCTGACGTCCGCCCCGCCCACTTTCACAAAGAGAAGAGTGGCGCCAGCGTGCTCAACTCCCTGAGCACCACCCTCTTATCCCCAAACCGTGGCGGTGTCCAGGCACCTCGCACCTACTCGGCTTATCCATCAACGTCGCCCAACTTCTTCCCCTCCTCCGTCCCGACTTCCTCTTCTTCATCACCCCTGATGCAGACTCTATCGAGCCCGTATGCGCCACCCAAAGTACAGTCGGGCACCCACCCCACCCTTTACCGCATATTGGATGAGGTCATTGGTCTCTCCGACTGTCAGGTGTTCTCCTACTCACCTGACATCGACTCCGACCCCCACGCCAATGACTACTCCGATGACGAGGATGACGTCGCCTCCGTCGGTGACGAATACTCTTCAGACGACATCGACGAAGAGGCCACATTTGAGTTTGACGAGTATGACGTCGATCAGTCCTCTTCCCCTCGACACCGCCTAAGCTCCCGCAGCGCCAACAGACGGCCTCCAATCTTGTTCCGCAACTACAGTAGCGGCAGTAGCAATGACGACTCTCCATTGCGCTCGGACTTTCCCCATGTCCGTTTAAAGCGCAGAGATGGCGCCTTGCTCTGGTCTTCCCACTGGTTCTTTTTAAACCCCAAGTTGAAGCGGGTACTGTTCATCACAGTGTGGGCGCGCACACGGCGTGCGGTTGGCGCATGGGATGACGAGGACGAGCTGCCAGGCTTTGAGAGTGATGTTGGGTACAGCGCGACGAGCGAGCGTTTCCTGGGATGGGAAGGCGACGTCGGCGCTGGAGCACGCGCGTTGGGGCTCAGTGCCTCCGCCTAGGTGGCGTAAGTCTTGTTGCTTGGCCTCACCACCGCTGCGAGCGCTCAACCTTCCAAAGCATGTGGTCATCTCGAATCATGGGATACCCCGTTCGTTATGTCTTCTGCCTGTCTTGTTCGACCACAACCCCAGTGTGGTGCTATTTGCGCAGACGCGTTGCTTGCGTTCGTCGAGTCTTCTGCTTGTGGCCCGTTAATCTGCCTGTATGCAACAATATCATATCAGTCGAGGTCCACCTATGCAAACTCCATTTTTACACGTACCTTATATGTGGCTATCGCTGGCGAGTCCCTAGCGTACTTATACAAGGTATCACACTGAATGGGGTCATTCCCTTCCGCTTGTGAGTCATGTCAAAGATGACTCGACTCGACTCGACTCTTACCCATGCATGACTGCTGCAATGAAGCCAACTGCTTGTGGTTCCTGCTAACGATCGAAGTGCAGAGGGACTGGGCGGCCACGTAGTCGGCCTGGGGAAGAGAACTACTCTCTTCAACGCTTCACCATCAGATGATGCGATCGTCCACAGGAAAAGCGGGCATCAAGGCGCGAGGCGGCCATCGACGGCACCCGAGAGCACCCGATCTTGACCTCGTTGACCCAGGCGGTCGTCGCGCCAAGCGGAGGAACGTCCAGAGTGATGAACTGAGGATGTCACGGATGGGGCCACCCACTGAGAGCTTTGAAAGTCGTCCGCAGGCCAGCTCAGTCATGGTAGAGCAGAAAAAAATGGGATCAATCAGATATATATGCATGTGGCGGGTCCATCTCCTTGATAGAGATGACACCGATATAGATTATCTTCCGGCGATAGCTCCAACCATTCAGTCCTGAAATGAATGAAACATTTGTTTCACATGTAATCTAGCGACCCATGTCATGAACTCAAAACAGTTATAAGTTACATTGGGTCTGTCATACAGTACTACTTGTGCTGCTCATCATTCGTCAGATACGAAAACAGTCTACCGATACGTACACGCGCACACCCAATATCTCAAGCAACATCCCCATCCCAGTGCCGAGCGATTCTGCAAGGAACGCACGTCATGACGGCACGACGAAGTCGTGTACGACAACGCACCACTTCAACCTTTCTGACCCGCGTCACAACCATTGCATTTTCGTTTGCGCGTGCGGTAGCAACCGGAACAGAACTGGCCATCGCACGAGTTGCAACGTTGCGGCTGTATACACGTTCTGCAATACGTCTTGCTGCAGCCTGCACACCGCGCATCTTCCAAGCATGCCTCACAAATCCTCCCCGTACAATGGCTGGCATCGCAGTGGCCCTGCAGCGTGACCCCTTCCGCCGCGTCTGCCCCTACCAGACTACCCCAGTCTTCTTCCGCACAGTCATCGCATAGCGTCGTACGATCGCACTCGGCGCAGAATTGAATGTACTCGCATTCGTAAATGCAAAATACCCGCTTGCATCGTGGACATTCCTTGAAACAGTTCTCCGTGGGTGATGTCTTGCAGTCGTCGCAAATCCAGCACTGTTCGCAGGTACACCAGAGCCCACCTCCTGGAGAGCATGACTGGCAGACACTGGTATATCCACCCACTCTCGACCAACACTTGCTGTTGAAGCAATGGGGCCGGTCTTGGCCGCCAGTGCAGGACGAACACCCGATAGGCTTGGTTGGGTGCTCTCGGGCGCCACTCGGCAGGCGACGGGAGTAGGCCCTCGGTGGCCTGTTTAAGCTCTCTTTCGGTCGACCTAGGCACCACGTCAACTCGTATTGACAGAACCAGAGATTGCAACTGGGACATTGGCCGAGCGACGGAACGGCGCTCGTAGTCTCCAGGCATGGAAGACACGCGGCCGTGGAAGCATGGTGGGAACACGATTGGAAAGAAACTAGTTGAGAAGCGGCACATTCTCTGTTCAAGCACATGACGAGATGACACGAGGTACAGGGCGCCGTTTGCGTCTTACACAGTGGGCACCGTCTGTGGTTCTGTGGGGGACCGGGTCCCGAGTGTGATTCGGGAATGGGGATATCATGAGATCGGAGACGGTCAAGGAAATCCTGGCATTCGTGAGCAAGATAACCAAGTAAGGACAACGATGACCTCACTGTCCAAGAGAGCTTCTCTTGCATGCGGCGTGCCTTCTCTCGCGCTCTCTTTCTCCTCCATACATCCTGCAAATACGGCTTGATCTCTTCCTGAGCATACTCGATATGCTCCGGTTCGATGGCAAGGTTAGGCTGACCCTCACATTCGGCGGTTTTTGTTTGAAAGTTGATGATCACTTGCTGGATCTGCATCGCGGGGGTGTTTTGGTGCAAGACGGCTTTGATTGGGAAAGGTTCGACGTCGGTGTTTCCGACGGGGTAGAGTATGCTTGCATAGCGGGTTTTGAGGCCGAGAGGAACGTTGGCTGGGTCTGAGCCAGCCTGCTGATCGGCAAGCGTGAAGGCACGCTCGGCGAGTTCGGCCAAGCACCGAAACGGGCTCTCCATGCGGGTTGGAGCGACGATGTCGACGAAGAACGCACCCAACGGCGGTTCAGATTGTTGAGACATGATAATACGAACGATACCGTCGTACGACATTACTTAAGCGATGGGTACTAGTCACGCTGTCGCATCCAGGTATCCGAAACGACGGTGAGCGCTTCTCTTCATGACGAAATAAAAACGAGTTTGGACACTAGTGACAGCAAAGTATATCATGGAATATGTACAAAAATCAGCGATTGGTATCACCGGATTAACATGGCATATCGTCGTCCTTCACGACAATAGCTCCCTCATTATCGTACCCAACTCGGAACTGCGATCCGTCCACCCACCGCTTCCACGCCGCGACGAGACCCTTTTCTAGATTCTTGACCCATCGCCGAGTGTCGAACAGAGGCATGGTTTCACGACTGAGGAAGAGACACCGACGGAGATTGAGAAGCTCCGAGTCCTCCGAGATGAATCCCGACTCTCCTCCATTCAATCCAAGCGAATGTTTTTCGAGGTTGAACGCCCAGTGCGCAGAAGCCAGCGCGACTGCTCGCTCTTCATATTCTTCTCGGCTGTGCACCACCATCTGCTTCCCCAGTCCGGTGGCATTCGCAAGACTGGCCGACACACGGGAAGCCATTTTGTGTCTATGGCTTGTCCACAAACAAGCTAAGATCGGGGTGCCTGACCAGAGCACGCTGCGCATGGCGTTAGACACACTATCGCTCAATCCACGTGTAAGATACATACTCGGCAGCAATAGTGTGTGCGCTGCACTATAATGGGCGAGAAGATCTCTGTAAGAATGATTGGACTAGCAAAGAGACATGAGACCCACCTCAGCGGTGTCTAGAACAAGGTCAGCAACAGAACATCGAGTAATGTGGACCTCCTTGGGGGCGACATCCGTAAACCTGATCCGAGAGGCAACTTCGGGTCCTGCCCATGCAGTCGCGGTCTGCAAGATGTTGGCCTCTCCCGCAGCAGGAAAACGAAGCAACCAAAGTATACTGCGCTGGACTCGAGAGAGGATGCGTAACCACGTCCAGAATATTATCTGGAGAGCCGCGTCAGTTGATTTGCTCAACACAAGCGATGCATACTCAGCTCACAGGGTCGACCTTGTAGAGCTGGGTATTGTTCGTCAGTCCCAGAGACAGACAAGATCAATCATCGGTACCTGATTGAAGTTGGCAAATATGACGACGTCCCTACATATTATTAGCAATCTGCGTGCGGGTGGGCGTTGCAAAGACTCACTTTGGCAAATCAGGGAATATTGTTGCTCTGAGCTGGTCTCGACGCTGTAGTTCATCTTGCCAGTGAGTCGACGTCATTCCCAGTTTGAAACTACACGACTTATAAGCCTGCTTGTGGTCTGTCGCGAAGTAGGTGTGCTACATCATGCGTTAGCGTCATGGGGACGGACAATGATGGTCCAACTTACCGGCATATAAATTGGACATTCAGTACTGAAGTCTCGAAGTCGTCAGACCAGGTACATGCCCATTCAATTGGGTTACGCACTAGATCCATGCATTGTCAGAGGATTCTGGGTCGCCTCCTTCGTTGATCGGAACGCCAACGTCTGGTGTCTTCTCATGTGATGACCTGACGCCTGACGGCCGTCTACGAGCAGCACAAATTTGAACAAATAGATCTGGGGCGCAGACGATCGGATCGCACACGAGGTAATCGCACCATCCTATACCCTTGTCAAATCCTCGAAACCGAACGACGGAAACGCAGACGGACCCGCTGCTAATGTGCCAGCGAATCCCATCAAAGATACCTGAACGGGAGACGGTCTGCCGGCGAAGATCTCGTTTTTTGCGCCTTTGGTGTAACCGCCCAGGTTCACAACTGCAAATAAGTCATGTCGAAAACTGTTCGGGAATGACACGGTCGTATACTTACGGATATGTATCTGGTCCTGCATGATTTTCTGTATTATGCTACCAATGGACCAAGACGAGACATCATTGAAATGAAAGTCGGTTTGGCGTTCGTAATACTCTCGGTAAGAGGATCCATCCGTAGGGCTTGTGGCGTAAAGGAAGATATTGAACCGTTTCTTGTTGTGCATCGCGAAAACGGATTTCATGAGATGCGTCAATGGGTGGTCACTATTGAGAAAATCGTTAGTCTGGAAAACCCGAAGTAAGAGAAACACCCACGTGAAATCGCTCGACACATAGCCAACATTAATTCTGCCGTGAAATGGCGGAGGCGGTGGCGGGTGGACAGATAAACTTTTGCCAAGGTGGGTAAATGTTGTGAAGGACGTATGAAGTGCATTTCGATGTGCAATTAATCGAATAGTTCGAGCCGTCAGTGGAAGGGTAAACTGTCGAAGTCTCATATAGCAGAATTCTCTGAGTGATTTTGATGGACTTACGGTGTGAAAGGGTAAGATCAATGGTAGCCTGGACCCCTTGATGGCCGAGACGAGGCCGGAGATTGGTATCGTCATATTTTCATACAGGCGTGTCATGCTTGCATGTTTGGAGTGATAAACCTGACCGTAGTGCTTGATGTACAACGAGTGTTGGATTCGAGTTTGGTACCACTCCATCAGCCGTATTAAAAAGCCGGATTCTCCACGAGGTGATGGTCCACTGGGGTTAGCTTGAAGGAAGTATTCAAAACGGGCCTTCCACATGTCCTCTTCGAGGTGGGAGAGGCGTCCGAAGTGCGCATTCCGGACCAGGGCCATCCAATCGTTCAGTGTGTGTGTGTTGAGCAAGCTTGTGGTTTGATTTTGCATATCCGAGAGCTGTTTCTCGCATGCCTCGATTGCCTTTTGCATCCAAGCGGCTAACCAAGCTTCAGTCGTTCCTTCGTTGGATAAGCGTATTTCTGCTTACCTCGCCCGTTCCAAAAACAAACGGCGTTCGTTGCATGGCACAGTCCACAGTACGCATCTGCGAAATCAGGATTCGCAGAAATCGCTCGTTGGTAATACGGGATTGCCTCAGCGTATTGGCCCTGTGAAATATCACGACCTTGAAATAGCACTTAGAGGAAGCGTAGGACTAACCATGTCCCTTAAGGTGTTAGCCATATTCACTAACGCGATATCGAGCTCGGGATGACATGTAAGGGCATGATTGAAAACCCTTCAGCAATGAGTTGAATCAGCGGGATGCTAGCGACCATCGAAATTTGGAAAAGCGCACCCAATTGCTCCGGTCACGTGCCCGGCATCCTTCAAGAGCGACCCAAGATTCGAAAGTAAATGAGGGTGTGATGGATCGAGTTGCAAGCCTTTTTCGTAATATAATCGTGCAACTTCACGGGCGTTCATTTGTTGACCATGTACATTTGTAGCCACTTCCCCCGAACCAAGGCTGCACAAAAGGACCCCGATGTCATTTAAGGTAGAAGCATTGGGAAAGAGCGCCGCCGCGAGATAATGCATGATGAGAGACAACCCCTCAACAGTGCAGAACGGTTTATTGGAGATATTGAAGAATTCGGCAGTATGAGACACTTGAAACCTTCGGGCGAGACACACAAGCACCGACGCCATCGCCATCTTACTCTCTTGACAGTATTGCTCGTCAGAGAGCTGGGCGGGTAATTGTGCGGCTCGGAATCCAGGCAAGTAACCCTTCTGCGAAGAGAGTATGAAAGTCGATAATTGATGTATTTGGTCGGGGAACAAGATGACATTGGGCAAGGTACCCGTTACTGGATCGACCAGCAGTCGGATTAAGTCATCACCAGCGACGTGGACCGCTTGAAGTATGTCGAAGCTTGGATCACCGATGCGGGTGAGAATATTTACGGGGGCGGTCAGCGCAGTGTGTGCTGCGGAAGAGATGGTTGATACATGAGCAACGGATTGGGTCATTGCAGTCGCCCAGGTCGCAACGATGACATCACGAAAGGCTAGCTTAGTGGCATTGGGGGAATAGTATGACTCTGGCTTCTGAATGACAATCTCGATCGCGTGCATGTAACACTGCGTTGTGGTTGGAATCGCATTGTCAATCCTGTGCATGAGATTTCCCATGTTCACCAAAACGTTGAAGATGCGGCGGACACTGCGTGGATCGAATGGGGTTATCAGCCAGGCATCATCGGATAAAAGTTGGCTGCAGGTGTGGCGACATATATCGAGGGTTTTCTCCGGGATAGATGGGGAA
Organism: Xanthoconium purpureum; assembly: GCA_038090075.1. Classification (NCBI taxonomy): domain Eukaryota; kingdom Fungi; phylum Basidiomycota; class Agaricomycetes; order Boletales; family Boletaceae; genus Xanthoconium; species Xanthoconium purpureum. The sequence continues at coordinate 9,959 of JBBPMA010000563.1, read as the reverse complement.
ACAAGCAGAGTATTGAGAACTGTGTCCTGCGAGAGAAGTCAACACGCGACCTCCCATAAAGGGCCAAGCGAACCAAAAAGTCCCAGTCAGGGGAATGATGTATCAACGATTCTAGGCTGTTAGTTAGCTCGATCAACAAAGACATTAGTGGGGGTACGAGACGAAGACATCGAAAGAGAGTCGGTGGTTGCAAAAGAAGGGTTGCACCAAATATGAAAAGGTACTGCTGTTCCGTAAGCAACACATTCCTGTGTAAGATTGATTGTGAGCGTACATCTATGGAAGACGGTGAGAAAGTGTGGAGACAGAGGCGTTCGGCAAGTCGGCGGCCATGTGCAGGGGACTCCCTTTATAAACGGGGACACCCCAAATCACTTCACAACCGAGCACCGTGGGCGCACTCGCTCCACTCTCCGATACACGCCGTGCCTTACATTAAAACAACATGTTTCGTCCTCGGAGGCAAGATTAGCCGACATTCATCAAATCCTCCGACCGGGATGGATCATTGGTCTCTGCCACTCTCTTTGGATGGTCGCGGAGCTTGTTTTTCAGCGACATCATCATCTCTCTGAAAGCTTCCTCCCCTCCAGGATACACCTTTTCCCAGGAACCACAGGCAGAATTAGACTCTAATGCAAGGTTAAGCAATTCGATGAGATGACCGTTGATAGGATCCACGCTCAATGCCTGACACAAGTTAGTGGTGGTCCATAACGTCCGGCACCGGACTTTACCTCATGATACTTGACAATAGCTTGATCGGTATCTTCCAGATGGTGGTAGACCATGCCAAGAAAACCAAGTCCCTGAGGGTGTTGCGGTTCTATTTCAAGTACTCGACAATAACTGGTCTTCGCCTTTTCGTAATCCCTATATAAACCATGAGGAAACTGCTTGCGCTGGAGGTCCGTAACCCACTTCAGTTTCCGATAACATGTCCCAAGATTAAGGTACGTGGTGGTCCACGATTTTTGCGACGATTGCGTGACTTGAGCGAGGTCGAGAGCTCGCTGGAACAAATCTGCTGCACGTTGGAAGCTATTCAAGTTCTTGCAGCTCGCGCTTCTAGTGCTGATGCCACTCACTCTCCGTGGGTAAATGCCATAACACCCAGCTCGTTCATCAAAAGAGGGTCACTTTCGCACGCTGCGTTCGCAGCATTCAGCGCCTCGTCTGCAAGGGAGTGATTTGACAGCACTATCTGCTCCATGCCAACGAAAAGCAGCGGCAAGTGAGATCTATCAGGAATCAATGACAGGTTCCACACAAACCAGGAAATGGACACACCCCACGAACATACGGGCACACGTAGAGTATGCCGTCACCGCATGGTCATGCTCGCCTTCCAGGGCAAAGGTGTGAGCAAAAGCAATCCACGCCGGTCCAAAGCGGGGATCCATTAGTGAGGTTTTACTACAATGAATCAGCAAAGGGCGTTTCTTCGCACAACGACCGCCGACCTGAAATATTGTCGCGCTTGCGACCATTTGTTCAAACTGAGATAATATACGCCAACGGCATACCAACTTATGGGATTTTCTGGTTCCTTGTCGACAAGTTCATGCGCTAAGACGAAAAGCTTGGAATGTAGATATGATAGATGATGCATGCATGCAATATGCAATGGCATCGTAGCGTCATGAAATGCGACAAGATCAAGGATTCTGTACCAAAGGTGATCGTGCAATAATGGTGATTATCCATGGAAGAAACTTACCTGCTAGTGATCACAAAGCAATCCGCCCAACGAAGTTGGGTGAACAGTGCATCCGCGAAGCTGTACAAGACATCCGGGTTGTCGGAGAGTTTGAAATCTTCCACAAGGCGTCTGCGGGTGAGAGCTTGCTCTTCAGCATGTCTATACTTGCGCAGTCGAGACGTGTATATCAACTGGATGAAATCTGCGTCCTCTTTAGTCTGCTCTCTGTAGGCTAGACCCTGGACGAACTCCCACTCTGGGTAAAGATAAGAATAGACAAAACAATGTCACTCTCCACACTGACCTTCTTCAGGAGTCATCATTTCACCACCGATAAGTTGATTGAACGCGTCATAACATTTAACATCCAACGTCAAAGCTTCCATAAAACACAGCTTGGCTTGATCTCCACGATTGAGTTTCAGCATCAAAATGCCTCTCAGGTGACACATCGATGCTTCCACCTAAGCAAATGAGTCCACACTCATCACCAAGCTATTCACACATACCTTTATGCCACCGTCCACGTTAGGGACTGATGCACCACTCCCGCCTGTCCAGCGTTAGCACTGTGGCACGTTTAGTACTGTATACATGAGTACCTGAGTGGCGGAAAGGATTTGCCTCGCCAAGTATTTCAAGGGCATCTGACCAATTACCCTGTCTTACTTGGCATTGCGCTGCGAGGTAACGACAAGCGACACTCATGTCAACAAGCCTGGAAACGTTTTCTTGGAGGACTTCTGGCAGTTTGATCAATCCAGCTGGGCCCATAGGAAGGCGAGAGGACGGTTCGGGTCGCGGCTGAACTTCCTTGCCTTTACCTTTGGTATCCAGGGAGAAGGGTCGGCCCGCAGAGGGTCCCGCCATCGAATGATCGAATCCGTTCAAGAACGGAGGCTCTGCGGCCTGGGTTTTGGTGGGAAAAGGACGTGTTAGCAACCTCTCTGCACGAGAGTACTGGTGAGTTATGAAATATGTCTGAGCCAGCCAAAATGCATCGTTCGGATCGCCTTTAGAGTATGTTGTTAATACAACAGGGGGGGGGGATTTTGGAACAGGACGTACTGGTCCAAGAAAGAATTTTATCCCCCCAGAACGCGGCTGTTTCGTACAGGTGCTGCATAAGAGCGTCATGCCGCCACAGACGCATGCGATCCACCATTCCCCATTCGGCATCGTCATCATCGTCATCATGTTCCGCCTCCAAGTCTTGGAAGACATCCATCGTGTCGTTTGCGAGAGGATGGCGATTGCTGCTGTCCTTCTGTCTGCGATGCCGTCTAGAAGAGGCACGTGGAGAGCTTGGGAGCATAGACCGGTTTGGATCGAGAGCGAGGGGACGCGGGACGGAGGAGGTACTCATATCACCTGCAGCAAACGAGGATAACATGGGTTGTGGGCCAAAAGAAAAGGAAGAGCTTATAGAGCTCCGATTTCTCGAGGTCGTCGCTGATGGCAGGCGCGGCGCTGGTGGAATGGCGAAGCTGCCAAGCGGGGGCGGAGTGGAAGCCATCTCGACCTACAATGAAAACTTGACTGTCTCGACTCTCGAAGAAGGGTCGACGCGTCGCTCGGCACGTGACCACGAAAACCCCTAAGTGTATTAACTAGACGAACGCGTCTCGACAATTAATGTACATGCAGTAACATAGTCCAGGCATAAGTACGCAAAACAAAAACGTGGCAGAGTCGTGATAGCTCCTCAAACGTCTCGCGTCAAAGTCAGCAAAAGATTTTCAATGCGTTGTTGCCGATCCTTCCGAATATGATTAGCTCAAGAGTTAATGCCGCGCTGGCACCCACATACCTGCATTTCCTTCATCTCGTCCTGAAGGCGGCGGATGGGAAGATCCCGATACTGATCCAGTAAGCTTTGCATTCGTTGTAGGCTACCTCCGTCTTCGTGGTCTACAGCCGTAACCGGCCTTGAATGCGAAAACAGCTTCGAGAGTGGTGTAGTGGTGTCCACGGACAAAACTCTTGCATTGCCAGACACTTCCTGTAAGGGTGCCAAAGTGCTGACTTTCCGTTTCCGACTCGAGCGTGGGGTCTGTTGGCTGTCTAACTGAGAGATACGTCCACGAGATGACGATCGCGACGGAGAGCTTGTTGGGAGGACCGAGACAGATGGAGCTCCGGCATCTTCATTTTCAGAATCGTAAAACAGGTTGAAATCCAGAGACTCTTCAACCTCGAAGATAACCTCATACAAGTCAGTCGACTTGGATCCCACCAGATATTCAACCAGCGGCATGTTCTTCAGATGGCGAGGGAGACTGTGATAGAACCTGTATCTAGAATCTCTCTTAGATTCTCTCTTCTTCAGATTGGAGGCCAAGCGCCGCTCGTAAAGAGCAATGATAATAAGGATCGGAAACGACTGATGGAATGATCAGCAAAGGATTTTAGACACGGAACACACGCACAGTAAGCTTGATCAGAAAGACGTTTGCAGAATGTAGTGCACGTGGTGACAAGGCATAACTTGCTGGTTTCAGTATCAGAAACGCGAGTAAATTAAACGGAGGCTGGTAGCTGAATAAAGCGTCCGACTTCACTCTGACGGACTAGTCACAATGTTTCTGCGAAGGGGCCAAGATCTCCACCCACCCTTCGATGGTCGTTATGGTATGCTGGAACAGAAACTTTTAAAGAGTAAGCCATCATTACCGGATAATGATATACTTCCTACCTCTTGATTGGCATTCTTAAATCAAAATATTAGACGAGATCGCACAGAGAATAAGACCAAAAACCTACTTCACCAATTCGTGCTGCGGTATTGGAGAGAATAGAGATGAGGACTAACAGACAACGGATCAGTCATGACCGCACTGACACCCAGAACGACATACTTGTCAGCAGGAGGGTGTTGGCCAACACCGCAAAGCCGGTCATGAGGATGGGACCAAGCACATGATGAAAACTGGAGGCCTGCTGGAAACTCAAACTGTTATTCCCGAACCAGATCTGTACCATCAGCCAGGCTATGTCCTTGACAGCCCATCGACCAGATGCTTGTTGCCTTCAGAACATAGAAACTAAGTTAAGCAGGGCGACTTACCAATCGTGTACAAGGTTAAGAGCAAACCAGAAAAGCACGTCACAGCAATACACATGAAGAAGACAAAGTCAGAAATCATTGCCCGCAAAGCACTGAAACTAGTCAGCATGATTTCCACTCTATGTTACCTGCACCCACAGGACAACGACGTTATTGGCAATAGCATAGAAAACCAGACTAAGATTTGCATGATGTCGGTATGATTTCCGACTAACTTGACATCAGGAACGCACCGCGGGATAAGAATACATGCACCACAAGCCAATAGATCGAACGCTAGCTTCGAAGTTTCAGCTGTTCGAAAAGGTGAGTTCCCGAATGTGTAGCACCGGGGAATGTGAGACCTTCGCCACATATGAGCCCCTTCGTCCGTAACCCGACATACGCTAGGAAAACCAGAACAAACGATGTATCAAACGCATTCCAAACCTGAAATCCAAATTATCTGTGAATCAGTATTCGTGGCGAACACAAGAGGCTCACATTGGATATGTAAACTGCCGGACAGCACAGAAATGAGGAACAGCATATTCAGTCTGGGTTATATACTCACTACACCAGCCATATTCGCGCGACGCCGTGTATTCTTGCAACGTAAATGCGGTGGCAAACAAAAGGAAGACTGATTCCCATGTTGATATACTTTCAGTTTGTTGGGCTGCTGGACATTAGCTCGGGCCTCAGTCCAAAAAGGAAGACATACTGCGTAAGCAGAGCACGAAGGTCAGCGTAAGGATGGTGATACTTGAAAAGTGCAAGATATTTGAGTAGCAGGGAACTCTCAACCTACGTAGAGGGTGAACACAGAAATGGACCTAGAACTAACCAGAATGTCCAACCTATAATGGTCAAGAAACGGAGCTTTTCGGACATCATATACCTCGATAGCACGTTGTTTGTAGTTGTCGGCGACCAGAGACCTGTTTGCGACGATGGTAAAGATAATTCGACCAGTATGCACATCATCGACCACGCTTTGTACGATGGTGGATGCGAGGAAAGCCTTGGCTTTCGTGGCTATTGCCATCTATATCGGCGCATTTTTGGCGGGATCACCAGTGAGGATAAATGATCGGGCACCAACCTCGATCGCACTCTGCGAACTCTCGGGGGCCTCTTCTGCGCCTATCACCTCCTTGACTTCTTCCACCACGTCAAGCGGTGCCCCGGTCAACGGGTTCCAAAGGGTGGTCAGAACCGCGACTAGCTGGAGTTTGCTAGACGCATAATAGGTGAGGAGTTTCAGGGCCAGGATCTCACAAAGCGTGGCTCGAGAAGACATGACGCTTGAATAAGCCAACTCTGTTGCAGCTCGAGAGAGAAAGTAGGACCGAGCAACCATGCAGGCATATACAACGGCCATGTTCTGTAGTCGTGCATACTTTAGTACCAATGGTTGTACTACTGCGAAATTGACATCGGCAGCGGTGAGTTGTCTGCAGCAAGATGTTACGTTGTGGAGAAAGTGCTTGATGAGTGTGGAGACTCACTCCCAAGTTAACGGGGTGTCTGCGATGGCAGGATTTATGTTAGCGATCCGATGAGACTGTATCTCCAGTAACAGTACGAACCTATGGAACTCTGCAAACTAAGTTAGAACAAGGAGAGATAGGAGAGGACATGACTGACGGCGACATCTTTTTTTAGATATGGTATCAATGGAAACACCTTGACGGTGGCCAGGAAATCTTGTGTTGGCGGTGCCAGTTGATCCTGAATCAGTTGCTCCTCATAGTCCATGTTCCACCAGAGGGAGAGGACAACGGGTGGAGTCAAGCCTCGAGTTGTATAACGTTTGTATTGCCATATTAGACACAAGGCGCGGCTAGTTCGGTCCGTGCTAAATCCATACGTTGTTGTTCTCAACCCGTCGATAAAGCTTAAACCTGGTTCGTGCTTTGTCCTTCCTTCATCTTTCCTTTCTCTCGCTCGAACCATGGGATGCTGTTTTTCTCAGCCAGTCGATTTTGATTCCGAAGTCAACCTCTTTCATTTCGAACTCCACCGCGCAGTTGGTAAGGGCGCTTTCGGAAAGGTAAGCGGTCGTAACACTCCTGACATGACACCTCACCCCTTGCACCAGGTCAGGGTGGTCGAGCATAAGAAGACAAAGCAAGTATATGCCCTCAAGTACATCGACAAATCGAAATGTGTCAAACAAAAGGCGATAGCAAATATAATCCAAGAGCGTCATCTTCTGGAAGAGGTGCGTCGGCACACTGTCTTGCTGTCTCTGTTTTCACGTTGTTTCGTCACAGGTTGACCATCCTTTCGTGGTGAATCTCCGATACGCCTTTCAAGACGATGAAAATTGCTTCTTTGTTCTGGACCTTATGCTCGGAGGTGACCTTCGATGTGAGTCATGTCGTTGGTATTTATTATGTTTCACCCCCAGACGATCTTCCTCTAGTCCACCTGGAGCGCAAGGGCAGTTTTTCTGAGCACGTTGTGCGCTTTTGGATGGCAGAAGTTATATCTGCCCTGGTGTACCTCCACAAACGGAGGATCATCCACCGGTATGCTTCGTTCTTGTCTGCATCTCTACCTTCTGTGACGGGCCATCTCACTCAGCGATATAAAACCTGACAATATTCTTCTCGACGCTCAAGGGCATGCACATATCACAGATTTTAATGTCGCAATTCATTACTCAGAGCGGCGATTACATACCAGCGTCGCCGGGAGCATGGCCTACATGGCTCCGGAGGTAATAGGGAGGAAGGGGTATACCTGGTGCATAGATTGGTGGAGTCTCGGGGTTACTGCATACGAGCTTCTGTTCAGCTACCGGCCGTTCGAAGGACGCACCGCCGAGAAGATGAAAAAGACTATATTGAACGACGCCTTGAAGTTTCCCGATGATGTCGGCCGGAAATGTAGCTCACAGGGCGTCGATTTTGTTCTGCGGGTAAGTGATAACCACTCTGTTAAACCAACGCTCATGAGGCATGGTCCTTAGCTTCTCGAACGCAATGTCAGCAAACGCCTTGGTTGTAAATCTGGAGGCGCGGGCTTTCAGGACATCAAAGATCATCCATGGATGTCGGGAATAGATTGGAATCATTTGAACTCTAAATCAGTTCAGCCCCCATTCGTACCTGACGTCAGTGTCTCACCAGCGAATGTTGTTGTTTACTGACTTGACAGGAATAGTCGAAAAGGGCAAACTTTGATGTTACTCATGAACTTGACGAGTTCTTGATGGTGGAAAAGCCACTCACTCACTCGAAACGCAAGGTTAACCCCAACTTGGACAAGATGAAACCCGAATTCAGACAACTGGAAGAAGAGTAAGCATCCGTATCTCATACTTGACGACATTATACTCATCATCTCGAAGGTTTACTGTTTACGATTTCATGTCCTTAAACCGCAAATCATATTATCCTTACAACCAACCTGTTACTACGGTGGCGCGCACTTCTGAGTCACCCGAACAAGATCAGTTCACTTCAACGCAATTGCAAACGAACACTATTCAACCAACTGCTACGATTGCCGAACGCACATTGGCTGAACGCTCACTTGCTGGATCACCGGTCCCCGAAGCAAACAACATACCTCTTGTCGCCACCTACTCTGGGTATCCTTGAATACGTCTGTTGGTTGTTCGTCTGCGTGATTTGAGCGACTGGCGACGTCATCTGTATGAAGAACACGCGTCCGCACCAACTGTCAATCCTTTGTATACTTGCTTGGAAGGGTCGTCTCCCTACTCTCCTACTTCATGCCCGCGGCCATTATTGTGCTTGGCTTTGAAAGGCCCTTCGGTGTATTCTACATGTAACTTATTACTAGTCGTAACCAGTACGATGGTATTATAATTTCGATCTGTAACCCAATCACATCACTGATCTTGATTAGGCAGCTCGCGAGCGCCTTCCCTTACACGATTCAATTTCCTATGTAGTAACTACTGACAACCAGTGACAGCTGCTGCTTTTCAACAGCACAAGCGCGACGACCACAGTAACAGACTGGGAATGGTGTCTCCTGACCAGCCGGCCAAATCCACGCTAGCGTTCAATCTGCAGTCTCTCAACAACAATGCCAACTTCGATGTCACTTGCAGCCGGGGTCACTATAACAGTGCTTCAAGTCCGGGGGAAGTAAGCACGTGCGAACGCGATCATGGCTGTCGCGGGCTTGCAAGTACTGTACATGCACCAGCTTCGACTTCGTCGCGTGGTTCGGCGTTCAACGTTAACCATCACACGCCCGAGTTATAGTTCGTGCCGCATTGTCTCGATCACTGCCTTGCCCGGTCTGACATCGCGTGCTGTGGGCAGAGCCACGGGAACCAAGGTCGAAATTCAGGAGATTACCAAGGAGCCCCTCTCCAGTGTTCGCATCAACACTACTTAGCCTGGTGCTGGAAAGCCTGCTGGCCCCCAGCCATGGTACCCCGCTACTCGTGCGACATGGCCTGGTACCCGCGAAGAGTGATGGAAAAGTGATTTCAGACGTACGTAACAGTCCGACCGCGACGTCTCGTTGTACCAAGTCCCAGCCTAGTGCTGGACGACCACCGGATGTCAGCGACAAGCCCCATACGACGAGTCGCAAGATGACCTTGCCTAGCGCTAGATCGCCTTCGGAGATGTCTGCGCTCCCCAACCATCGCAGGTCGATGGTTTCAGCACCGTGGACGTCCCTGACTTGTCTTGTTAAGCGTGCAGTCTTTAGCGATGGTAGTTTGCCCAAGGGTACGCTCATTGCACTTTCATAACAAATGCTTACTGGTTTCACCCTGCTTTAGACGTCAAAACAATCAGTTGTCTGTCGGGGGGGTCTGAGACCCGAGCGAAGCTGCCGCAGAGGCTCCATCGCTCCACCGAAGGTCCCTTTGGAATCTACGGGTGAGTCATTTGGTGCGCATCGTGCTGTTTTTCTTTTCTGATGAATGCTAGCATCAACACCAGCTGTGGTGTCCGCACCGTCCTCCTTTGCGGCACTGGATGCCGCATTGCAGGCCATGCGGCTGGATGGGGATGAGGATCTCCTCGCGACAATGCCAGATTTCGACTTCCTATCTTGAGTTTCTCGGCAACATACCCCTTCCCCAAGAGTACGTTTATTGTTCCTCACGAAATGTACTCTACGCGCTAACAACATTTTGTGATTTCAGAAACGGGGCAGAAGCGTAATGAATACATCTGTGTTCTTCCCAAAGGGGGAATACTGATGTCC
>JBBPMA010000562.1:363-13247 GCA_038090075.1 Xanthoconium purpureum | reverse complement strand
AAATGGAGCAGCGCGCCGGTAGGCAGCCCAGCACCTCTCCCTCGCACACAGACTCAGGACTGTCTCCTTCGGGGCCAGTCTGGCCACCCACACAGCCCTCGCATGTGCCTCGTGTTCTTGGCCCGCCTCCAGCTGCACACGAGGTCCGGTCGAAAGATGCAACAAAGCCGAGATTCCATTGCCGGTACGGCGACTTTGGATTGTGAATGCTTCCCACATTCAGAGATATACTGCGATCAACCCGGGCCACTGGTGTCAGTCATAGTTCTCAACATGCTTGATTGCTACGGTGACGTACGTGGTATCTATCCCTGATACGTTGTTTCGGTTCCCTAGCCCTCGTTATGTATTGCGTCTCTCCCTCTACATGCAACAGAGACTTGGAGTAATATTACACGATCCCATTTGTTCAGTATCAGTTCGAGAGTTTGACAACAAACTCTACCGACTGGGGTGCCATACCGTAAAAACATAACTTAACGCTCCTATGCAGCGACGCAGACATGCTTAGGCTGTACCCATTCAGTTTCCATTTGACCACCGTGTGGCGAGTTCTGTGGAAACAGAATAGCAGCGGTCGCATCATTACCATCACCACGGTGATTTAACATTGACAGCAAGGCAGGTAGGATTTGGAGACGGTGGTCTTGTTGCAAGAAAATCGATATCTGAAGCAGAAAGAGAACCCATCAAAAGTACCGGTAAATACCCGCTGGTTCAGACTTCAAACACTCTGAGGGGTAGGTTGTGCGGACAACCCCTTTACTCCGTTCGCTACTAGTAGTAATCGCATCGCCGCGGTTAACAAAGGTGGCAACGATCAAAATCAGACGAATGCTTACCATTCATCACCTCTTTGCGCGATTTCAGCTGATCCAACACCGGCCAGGTTGGCGTTCGCATCCTCGGCTGCCACCGGCTTCCACAACCTAAATTGTCAGGGTCCTCACAGTCTGAACGAAAAGTTGAACGAAGTCAGGGGACGCCCATTGCCCACGTGCGGAGCCATCCTCTCGGCGTTGAGATTCTCGACTTTGAGGCATACGGCCAAGTGCAGTCACCCAGCCAGACGAACGCGTTTCAAAGTCATGATTTATTGTTCGAGTAGCAAGAGTTCGACTCGACGTTGACGACTATCGCAAAGTGAGGAGATGGGTACGCGGAACTGGAAAAAGATGGGGGTGTGGGGGAAAGGCTTCGGGCAGTTCGGGTGAGGAGCGGGGAAAACCAGCTAGGAAGGACCGAAGAGATCTCGAGGCGGTGCATGAAGAGACGCAGGAGTCCGATGATGCAGGTCTAGACTGGGATGGGCTAAGAAATTGACATGGTCGTTCAACGTACCCGGACACGTTGGACGTTGGAGAAGTAGCCATCTTCCCGTGATGTGCAGCTGCATTTTGAATGTATCCAATAACGCTGCATCCGTAATCTTTTCAGAAAAACCCAAAGCGTGAATCGAAGACCGTGGGGGTCCCTTTCTTGTCCTGGAATCTCGGACATACTAGAAGGGCCCAACCCTCACCAGAACTGCAACAGGGATGTTGTCGCTCTCGTAGTGACATGTCGGTCCACCTGGAGTCGAGACCGAAGTACCATTTCTCAGCGTCGATGCCGTCGTTGAATCTTTCAAGTTGGACTTCCTCATGCTGTGAGTGGCTCGTGACATCTATCGCGAAGATAGGAGTTCACCGAGGAGAATGTGAACAACGTACTCACTGTAAGTTGTGCTCGAAGCAACTAACCTGTTGAACAACCAGTTATCGTCAGCCATGAATCCATAATGTACGGTCGAGCTAGATCCACAAGTGGCACAGTGAGTAACTTGTATCCCATAGGGCTGACTAGTACGAGTCCTGGCACGTCGTTCAAGGACTTTGCATTTTTTGGTCACTCGGCTCCTCGTCTAGAATTTAGCGAATACGTTACATTTTACACACGGTTGTGGTCAACTTCAAGGACTCGGAAGGGGCCAAGGTGCAAAGTTTAAACATGGTAGTGAGAAAGCTTCCTTCGATCACCGCTCCAACTTAGTTCAGCTCTACATCGACCGTCGACGGCACAATGCAGTCTCTTGTTCCTCGACTGGGGTGTACTTACGCTCATTGTTCTGCCAGTAAATAATGTCTGACGACAGTCGATTCAACAACTCCACCTCTATGTATCGCCGACCTGACTCACGCAACACACTAGTAAAACATACGTGAACATAGTGGGAACACAACAACAAAAAGAGAGCGAGACAGCGAAGTGACAGCGACGTACGAGTAGCTGAGAACAAGGCGGTAGAAGTCTGTACCCGGGTCATAGTATCTCAACGACATTGGCATGGATATCTCTAACAATGTTGACCTGGCGTCCGATGCCTGGAAGGATGATCTCATCCTCCGTGACAACGCGCTTGAGCTCTCCGTTGAGTTGCTGCTGAAGTAACGGTGCATGGAATGGCTGTTGTAGACGGGCGATCAACCGCAAAGCCCGGGTGTAGTCATCCATCGCGTGGACACGGCGAGTCACGGACGTGTGAGAGATGACCCAATCTGGCGTACGACGGCCGTTGAGGACAAGCTCAAAATGGCCGGAGACACCAGGGGAAGTGAATGCCGCGATAATCAACGGTCAATTCACTGATAATTAGCGCCATTGTCAGTAGAAATCAGTGAGGTGCACTTTTTTTCAGTGACGAATATGTATCACTGATTGTTACTTTTCGCTACGGTTTTCAGGACACTATTCGTCAATTTCACTCACATCTCACCTCAGGCCTGGATGTGCAAGCTTTAAGTTATCGCAACACGTTATATTTGATATACATGGAACTATCATATTGTGCAGAAATAACAACAGTACGTGCCACCAGTGTGGCATGGCAAGTCAGGGATGTGATGACGCAAGGGCAGAGTAAACCTTACAGTGTGTGGAACTAGAGGCCAACCGCGACTTTTTTTTGGGCTCACGCAACTACCAAAAAAGGAAAACGCCCCCTGTGAGATGCTTCGCAAGCTACATTGCTCCTTGACGCGATCATCAGTCCTCATTCAACAAGCACAAGATGAAAGCAATGCCGAATACCCATAATCGAGGAAGGATGGCAGTGTGAGTACACAGCTGTTGGAATCCGCAATCACGCGGCAGCCACGTCGTCACCGGATCGATCAAATCCCGGACGCGCGCGCGCTGCGCGTCCATTTCATTCCTCGGATACTCTCTGCATCATAGGTACATTGTATGGATACGTAGCGTATTTAATCCTTTTCTTATTCCTGTGTGCGGATCTCTACTAGACCCTTCTTACCCCGTTTACATAGTATTCACTTTACTCGTATACAAGCTCCCTTCTATCCGACGAGCACGTCAGTCTGTTGCTTCCGCACGACGACCGAGGTGAGTTACTATTCATTCACTATTTACCCACTCGAGCTAATCCGTACGTAGCTTGTTGTCACTCGATAGCCGTCGCGCGCAGATTTCCGTCCGACTAGAAATCTCTCAATCTCTCAACAGCAGCCCGTCAAAATCAAGCTCCGCATTCCGCGACAAGATAAGAAAGAACGTTGTATGCGTTCCGACTTGAAGACCTAAGAACATTTTTTCGCTGCAACAGGATCACGAATGGACTTGAAAAACAGGTGAGTGTAGGCAAGAGTACGGGTTTGGGTAAAGCGCGGGTACGGGTACGGGTAGCTAAATTGCTTGTTTTACCCGTGCCTGCCATACCCGTACCCGTGAGTGGACCCGTAGCCTTCGAGTGCGTCCCTTTATGGTAAGTCGCGGCACCCTCTCCAACGCCGCGCCCTCGCCCTCACCCTCTCGGCGACGACGACGACGTCCTCTCGCCATCACTCTCGCCCTCGCCCTGACGACACCGAAAGGCGACGATGACGCCATCACCATCCCCCTCGCTCTCTCCCGACGACGACTCACCACCTTCGCCACCACCCTGATCCTGACCCTGACCCTGATGACGCGCCCTCGCCCTCGCCACCACCCTCGCCACCACCCTCGCCCTCACTCTCTCCCTGACGACGGCGCGAAAACGACGACGACGATATGCCTCCACCATCGCTCTCGCTCTCTCCCTGACGACGACGTGAAAACAATGACGCGCCCTCGCCCTCACCTCTCCGAGTCGACGGCGACGACGAGGTGCCCTCGCTCTCTCTCTCCAACGACGACAACGGTGACGGCGCCGTGCTCTCGCGATCGCCCTCGCCCTCAGCCTCACCCTGACAACGACTCGCCCTCACCCTCTCGACGACGCGAGAACGACGACGCGCCCTCTCCCTCTCCCTCTCCCTCTGGACGACGATGACGTGCCCTCGCCGTCACCCTCTTCCTGACGACGACACACCCTCAGCCGCTCCCTCACCCTCACCCTCTCGACGACGACGACGACAGCGCGCCCTCGCCTTCCCGCCCTGCGACGACGCAATGACGCAACGACAACAACATGAAGAGGACTGATGCGCCCTTGCCCTCTCCCTGACGACAACGCGACGAGGCCGACCTCCCCGGAACGATATTATCCAGGTGTTGAGTCAGACCCGCAACCCATCCGTCTTCAATGGTGTATTGGGATGACGCATGGCCGTCCTAGGCCATCCGAAGAACAGTTAGCGTGCGTTCGCGAGACACAGACCAATCGCCGCCGCCGCCGCCAATAAGGAGTCGGTGCGGCGTGTCTGGCAGGTCGAATGGCATGTCTGTATCCAAACTCTACACCGACAGAGTCAGTATCGTAACCAACGCAGAGTACGCAATTAGTAGGTTTACATTGAGAGGTTCGTGTTCAGGGTCGATCTCTGTATATCCAAAGGCAAGCGCGTTAGCGAGAAGCGTCGAGATCAGCTGCGCACGGTGGGACGCCGTGGTTTCTAGATGCGGAGCTCATTACATGAACCAACCAAGTAATATGGACATGTACTTGCAGGACATAGCACCCCAGTCGTTAGCCTTGAACAATCGCCAGTGAGCAAGATGTAACAACGGTTCGTTCCAAAAAAAAACTACCCTTATCTTCAACTTGGCCATCAACGTCTTCATCAAATGCAAAAACTCTCCCTCTGATCGATGCGTGACCCCCTACTCGTCCAACTGCTCCTTCATGGCAAAGAACAACTTGTAGAATTCTTTCGACTCGATGACTGGCCTGTTCGAGGGGTCAGCGACTCATGGATACCGTACATCACTTGAGATCCCTGCTCTTACCATGGAATGATGTTCAGCTTCCCTACATGAAGCCGAGAAATAAAGTTTGCTTCTTGCTCTTCTTGAACGATCCATTGGAACTTGAGAGAGAACCTAGGAATAGATGACGGCTATCAGGAACGGCGCAATATGAAGAGACAAAAAACACTCGCTCTTTGGCGATTTCTGCATTGTCCGAGTCAACAGTGTCCAAAGCAAAATCAAAACGTGCTGAACCAAACCCCGTCAATGCAGCTGACCGCGGACAACGTACCTTGATGGGAATGATCAACGTCGACTGGAACAACGGTGGGTTAGCCTTGGGATCCAGCACTGTTGAACTGGACTGGAAGGACTGAAAGAGTCCAGTGATGGTGATGTCCCGACTGAGCGCAAGGTTGTTGCGGAACAACACCTGCAAGAAACGTCGTCCATCAGTACCCCTTCCCCCAATAAATGCTGCGCTTACTCACCAAATTGGAGATGGCCGTGTTGAATAGAACGAGCAACGTGTCCTCTTGAGCGGACCTTTGGCGCGTATCGCTGATAATCATGGTCCGTCATGAACATGAGTGTTCGCGCGCTGCGGGGCGTCGACGAGATCGTCTCGCGTTGTACGGCAGCCAAGACAAGGAACCGGGTCCCGACCTTGGCATGACAGTCTATCAGACAGCTATGCGCGCTCGTATCATCTCCAGATGCCACGTGTCGTGCAGAACTCCGCGCCCCCTTTTCCGTGAACATGAACCCGGTCACTTTCCGAGTGATGTTCAGCTCGCGCGAACGGCATGCATGTGCTTTGAAGTTGAGGAAAAGGACGTGCACCGCAGTTCGGCTGATCAACGACGTCACGAGTGGGTTATTCACGGCGGTACGCGTGCTAAGTCGAGCGGGATTCCCTCTGTGGAGCCAAAGGTATTCCAACGGTACGCCACCACTAACGAGTCGTCCCCTGTGGCGTGCGCTACCAGCAGACAAGCATTACCAGGCACCAAGCTGACACTATACAAAGCTTGGTCAAGTTGAATTGTAGCGGGTCTAGTAAACCACTTTCACCGTCAGTAGGACCCACACGGACAAACAAACAAGGGCTAGGGCCAGACGTACCGAAACCGGAGCCTCACCAAGGAGAACGTCCTCGCCCTGGCTTGCGAATCGACGAGGGGCAATTCTTTGCTCCTGCTCACAAAACAAGCACGGTGGATCGACAACGCATCGCTGGACCGCAGATATAAGGTGGTCGTGCCTGAAATCCTCGCGCGTTGTCGTGCAAGAAAATGTGCAGTAAATGCTGTGGACGGGGGGGATGAAAGTCAACAATGGGGAAGACAGTAACGTAAGCGGATACGTACTTTGTCCGATGACACCACAACTAGCATTTTCTTTGACTCGTCGTACGCAGTCGCGCCCAATCTTTTCACGATTGAGTGGCTTCCTGCGGGTGCGTGCGATGGCGCCGTCCATAACCTCTAGCTTGTCGAGATAAACGCCTAAGTTTCCCGCATGACCTGTGATGGCCAATAACAGTTTTTCGCCGCTCAAAAGCTGAGCTCGTCTGTTCGAAACGAAGCAAAGTTCAGCTCAAGTCACACGTTATCAATGAGAAACAAAACGTACGCGACGGAAGAGCCCAATGGCAATCTGAACTTGTGCTTGAACTTGAACCGCGGCATAGGAATCGCACCCGGGTTGAATTGGAAGTTGCGTTGATTTTCTCTCGTCAGGTTCATTCGGCATAGCGCGGATGTTGCTGTTGGATCTTCTTGCGAGTCTCTGGAACGTGTAATCTATACGGCATCGATGAATACAAGCCTACCGCAGAGCTTAATCGGGACTGCAGGAATGCTAACGAGACGACAGCCCACCACGGCACCGCAGATTCTTATGTTCTTCAGCGCTACCAATCATTTGTGAAGCTGGATTGCAACAGTGGCTTGTAGGGAGGAGCAGGTGATGCGTACACAGCAGGAGTGAGCATATGGGCAAAAGCCCTGCAGGGCTTTTTGGCCTGAAGCACTGTGTGGGCGAGCAAGCTGCGTGGGTTGGATGGGCACCAAGCAGGTCACAGAGCAAGCCCACGAGTGAAGTGCAACGGACAAGCATAGGGTGGACGTTGGACCTGCAAGGGAGCGGTGTGTGTGTGCGAGAACAAGGAGCGGGCGAGGCACTCGATGCAAGGGATCCAGCTCACTGGAAAGGGTGAGATTGCGGACAAGAAAGAGCCGCCAGCACCACCACCTGACTCACTCCTGAGTTGAGTCTGGGAAGGAAAAGGAGTGCGTCATATCGCCGTTTGAACGAGCACACTCTTTTGCTCCCGTTCCTGCAAAAGAACCTGCCATTCAACAGCCGTTTCTACGGAACACGACACGTCCGCTGGTCTGCCCTGTTGAGGCTGAGTGGAGCGGCTCACACAACCTGGCCGAGCTAGAAGAAGAGTCAATTATGCGGACACTTTTCTCTGGGTACGTTTTTCACCTCCTTGGTGAAGCACGCTGTCCAAACATTCAAGAACAGCGGCGGTATTGTGCCCAATAATGAAACCGAAGAGTCAAGTTTCATTGCCGAGGTCCGCTCCCACCTTCTAGTTGCCCTCGCTCTCTTGGTTGAATGTTGAAGTTTGACCCTAACAACACTGGCAATGGGGGCAAATTTGATGACCACACGCGAATCAAATTTAGGACAGAATGCTGGCTTGAACATTCAATGTTCCAAGAACGAAAATGTGAACTACGGTCCAGGTCTCACTGGCACTTTTCTGGGGCATCTGTCATCAAATTCTTGCCTTTTTTTTTAGAAACCTTGTGTCAAGAGGGGGGAAGATGTGGCGTCGGAGAAACAAAGAGGAGAGGCTGGGAGGGTTCCGCAGCTACTCATGCGGGGTTGAACATTGAGGCCGTTGAGGGACTGGTTACACGTCCGAAGTAGTTGCTGTGGTTTTTTCACGGTGCCATGCAGAGTTTGCGCCGGTTATGCACCGTACTGTAGGAAACTGAAAGGGTTCGTAGCGTCACGCAGTGGCTCGCTCAGATGACCTCCTGCCGCGGTGACCGAGCTCCGTTTGATACCCCTAATGTGCGTTGTCTTCCTGCATGGTTACAATCGACGTTCCGAACGGTTGGAACTCCTTCACCTGTCCAAGCACCGTCACTAATGAATTTTGCAGCAAACCTCTTGCAACCTCAACGGCCTCTACATTGTTTTACTTTAGGCACTGGCATGTCGCGTGAGTGATGTGTGACGACGACGTTGACGTTGCAGCTTGACCACCGTTGGCAGTAGAGCAACTTGCTGCTCGGCGTGTCCTGGGTTCGGACGAGCATCAGACCTAGATGGTTGACGTTCTATGTGTCCGCCCGTCGCTCTTCTGTTTCACTCCATCCCACAACCTCGCCACGGTGTGCAAATGGTGAACTTGCATATGCAAACTTCGGTGTCTGCTGGTCAGCGTTCTGACGAGAATCAACAAGCAGAAGTGCTACGGAAATTTCGTGTACGCGAATCAGACTTGCGATGGAACGATTGACACGTTTCAGATGCAGCACAACGTTGAGAGCGACGGGCGGTTGGGCATTCCGAATCGGAACATCAGCAGACCGAGGGCTGCTTTCCGGACATCAAGTCTCGGAATGGAAAAGTGCATTTGGCATTTTGGGGTTGCTCTAGCATTGTCTACAATCAATATGCAGTGTGTCCAATCGGTTTAACTAGCCCAATACGGCCTCAACATGCTCGAATGACCTGGCAAGTTATTCTGGTAGTACTGCCACTTTTAGGTCGCGTTTTCAATCTTCCTCGGCGATGTGGTGGGTTCGGGTGGGTGTGAGGTTTATGGTGATCGGGAGTGGATTTGACGGCCTAGGTACGTCGCTCGTCGTATCCCAGCGCTGCTCGTGCTGGTTCACGTCTTCTTCAGCTTATTTCGAGTCATGGTGCGGTGCACTCGTTGCACTCGTTGCGCCATCCTTACAACCTTCATTCCCGTCGCATCCGCCACTTCCGGTAACGTTTCAGCGGCCCCAATTGCCTCGGCGCATCCAATCTCGTCCTGCTTGCCTAGATGGCCTCTTGGTCCACTTCCTCGACTCGACACGTTCATTTCGACGTAGACGGCATTCCTTCTTCGTCCACGACGTACTTCATCCATTGTGCCGCTGTCTACAAAACCCTCGACGCCTCTAGCCCACCTCTGCAGTCCCCTGGGGCGGTATCTCAACAACGCGCGCTTCTTTCGACAACGCATTTGTCCTGCTGCTCCCTGGGATGGTTCCAACGGCTGTCGACTTTGTCTCGTGTCGCCGGATTGCGTTTTGGCCTGTCTGGGTCCTTTGGAACCCTCCTGGGTGACTAATCTTCCACTCGCTGCTCCGGCCGCGCTTCGACGTGTTCTAACGCATGTATAGGCTTCTTAGGCCTTGTTCTACCATCCCCATTGTGTCCTGACGCTGCCGACGTGTGCGCACCACCACTGGTATGTGTTTCGTCACACTCACAACTGACCTCTTCTCCCCCTCGAGCTCGACGTCCGAGGACCCATTCTCTGCGATTGCTGTCCTGTTTGGCGGTGTGGGTAGTTCGGGGAGTCTCCCAGGTATGTCCTCAATGTTCGTTGAGTGGCGCTGATTGTTCCTCACAGCGCGTGTTGTCAATCAAATGTGCGCCAACGTATATGCCCTCTTCCCTTCGATTGACGTTGTGGGAGGCGTTTCGGCGCTTTCCCCTGCATCCTAGATTTCCCAGCACTCCGCTATGGCCTCTCCCTAATTCGACACATTCCAATGCTCCACAGCACTCGGTGTACAAAATGTACTGTACATGTACAATAGTTTTGAAAATTTAAGGACCATAGGGTCCAGGTCTGCCCGGAGGGCCGTGATATATTATTCCTCATATGCGACTTGGTGTTCTTGACAAGGCCTTATAAGGCCTTATTGGCAAAACTAGATTCTCGTGATGAGTCAGTGAATACCAAATGGACCGTGCAATCAAAGAACGTACTTAGCAAGATGCATTGCAGGGCCTTGTTCTTGCCCGGTTTCGGATGTTCTTGTACGCCCTGTGCCGTTGTTTCGTAGCCTCACTGGGGTGCCCTACCTGCGGTTTTGGCTTCCCCACTGGCTCTGACTCCTCCAAGTACCGGGGCTTCTTAATTCCAACTCTCCTGGGGTGTCGAATAAAGGTTAAATACAACAGACTTGTGAAGCATTCTGTAGAAAGCTTACTTGCAACTGGAGTCTGAACCTCCTCCCCCTTCTGAACCTTTCCTTTTCTGGGAATGGTCTTGTGTAGCGGACATTCTGTCTGTGTGTTTGTTAATTTAGGTTGTGTGCGCGTCCTCTGTACCGCTCACCTGTTCGTTTGATCCTCTTTGTGGGGGAGGTCGAGTTGTGTGAAGTAGCCTGTTCAAACAGGCCACTTATATTCCCAGCAGCAACAATGCGAGTGGAGGAAGTTTGTCAACGACTCACCGCACTCCGACGCGGACAATACACACCGTGTGGACTAAACAACATCGTATGATTTGTCCACATCCGAGTGGGCCGCAGGGTTCGATCAATAGCAATATAAAGTCCGGTCTCATAAAAAACACAACTATTGTTTGACGCTTTAGCAGGCGGTGGGTGGCTTGGACAAACGCAAAAAGTCCCGACAGATGGCCCGAAATGGTACCCACCTGGCTAAGTGCCTGTGGGTGATATCGCATCAGGCGCTGTGCCAGGTGGGAAGCCACCCTTGGAACAACTTTCCCAGTGTCATAACCAATGAGGGGTAATTCTTAAGGGGGTCGATACCTACCTGTGAGGGGTTTCTGCACGAGGAGCCCCAACCACTGTCCAAATGAGGGCACAACCTCCTGACAAATTCCCCTCAGGGACCTTGTGAGCCTATGCTCGTCTACTCAAGCCTCCTCCACTGTCCAAATGAGGCTTGGTCTACCCACAACTCGGAACCTCGACATTCAACCGTGCATCGTGTGAGTAGTGATAAAAATTAGGCATGTTCGTCAGGGAGAGTTTATGCATTGCGCAGCTATCTATCTAGTTGTTCAATGACTCTACAGAGGACGAGATGGACGCCCCTGCGCTCAGCCCCGGCACGGTAGCAGCCCGCCACAACACCTCTTGTAAGTGGTTGTTCACGTTCTCTGGATCACTCTGTTGACTTGTGTCCATAGATGTCACCGTCGAGGCCTATACGTTGTCACTGAAAGCCTGCGCACACCCTTTAGCACGGCTCCTCCTTCGCAGTCCAATTCTCGACGAGCGTCACCGCCTCATCAAAGAGGACCTTTTGCTCCTCCGTCGGATGAGGGATCCCCTTGTGCACCCTTGAGCCTGACAAAAACAAGGCTGCTCCCATTGTCCTCGCAGCTACTCTTATTCCTCACTGTCCTCGTGACCCTTGCCACCACCCTCACAGCACCGTTGACAGCATCATGGCGATTGCATTGCTGCGACTGCTGTGTATTCGTCGCGTCGCGTCTTGCCCATTCCTGTTACCCTTGCCCTCAGGCTCACAATGTCATTTATGGCATCGTTGCAATCGCACTGTTGCAAGCGCCACGTCGTCGCCGTTATCATTGCGGCGCGGTGTGGCATCACATCACTCTAGTCTCTATTTCCTCGCCGTCAATGTCATCGCGTCCTCTGTTGTCCTCACCGCGTTGTAGCCACGCCATATCATGGCGGAGGGTGTCGAAAACTAGTGGGGGGGTCAAAGACTCACTTGACACAAGTAGGCCATTCAGCTGGCCGAAAGAGCGACTGTGATGCATCCCCTTTTTCCGCCTGCGCGCTTTCAGGCCGGACTTGTCCCCTTCTATCCATTTTTGTCTACCCTTTTCTTTCTCACCTCTTTCTTCCTCACCACCTGGTGCTCGTGATGGCATTATGCGGTCGTTCGTCACATACAATCTAATACACTCATGTCGACAGTCGGAGAGTAACCAACAGTGTACAACAAAACTGGTTGCATTTTTTCATTTGAGGGGGAGCATGTAGGTGATTTGTGCGTCCGGGAGGTGTGAAAACACGAAGTCCACGTCTTTTTATGACGGCGTAGTGCGATCGGGCGGCGCGTGAACAGCTTTAATTTGCATTTGGTCGCTGCCTTAGTGATCGCTGAGCATATCTAGTCAACGAGCCTTTTGGCCGATGGATACTCGTAATCTGAAATGGCACCTTGGTAGTTTGGCGGAGGTTCATTACCATCGCTGGGGGACATTGTTGCTTCAGTTAGTCGCAGGAACGTTGGTCCAAATTTGAAACTGGTACAACTGCATCTTCGATTCGGCCACCTCAGGGTCCTCGCGTCGATAACAACCAATCTACTTTTGTCGACGCTATCACCTTAACTTGTCCCTTTTGACCATTTCCCCCGTGTGTCGGATCCTAGGAACTCGTGCCTGCCAACTCCGCATTGCGTGTTTCTTGTTCGGAACCTACGGCCAATGCTATGTCCCCTGCACCGTGACGTTCCTCCGGCCTCAATCACTCCGGGAATACCTCCCTTTGCACATACGTCACTTCATATTCGCTGTCAATGGCAGCGGTTTGTTTGTTTTTTTTGGGGGGGAGGGGGAGGAGTTTGTTGCCGGTTGCTGTCACGGAGTGTGATGATGCCAGGGTACGCTTTCGTTTTTTTCCTGTCCAAAAGCCAACCTCTTTACCAATCACACTGATCTCTCAATTTGTCTGGGC
>JBBPMA010000561.1:0-13070 GCA_038090075.1 Xanthoconium purpureum | reverse complement strand
GTTTGAGGATTGACTCTACAGCCATACCCCTCAAAGGCTTGCCATGGACATAAATCGCACATCAGGCATATTTAACCTTCTCAGAAAGGTAAATCCTTGCATGAGACAATCTGGTCGCAAGGTCTCTGACAAATCTTGTGTGGTGGAATTTTGATTTGGGGACCAGGCAGCAAGGACATGGGCAGAGGCCTTTGTTCTGAATGGTGGTGAGAAGGACTCTGCCTCCTGTTCAGCATCAAGACCACAAGCATGAGAATTATGATATGACCACTCACTTTTTGGGATAGTCAGCAGAGTAAGTAAATATCCTAGGGTATACCCTCCTGAGTATCCCATCAAAATATTTCACAACAATGCTGTTCTTGTAGGCATTGACAAATTTATCATCAAGTAGAATCTGCCAGACTGCCTGAATGAGTTCTTGTTTACAATGATACAAAAGGTCACAGTTGTCCTTCTTGTCAGAAATTGAGGATATGAACTTTTTGATGGACTCTGGCAGCTGGTTGCTATGGTGAGACCTTTTGAGCAGAATGAGACAATGCATTCAACATATGGAAGGCATGAAGGCAATTGGATGACAACACCCCGACTGTGGATTGGCTTGAGCATATTTGGAGAGGTTGCCAAAGAAAAGATAAAGGGGCCATACAGATGTATGGCTGAACTGTGTGAGTCGAGTTGAGTCAGACCAGAACATGAGACCCACAATCACCCTTTCCAACTTGCAGCCATCATCTCTTCTCTGTTTCATAATGTTGTCTTGGGCTTGGTTCCATGCATCCAAGGTGTAGAGTTCATCATAGACACGCTGCCTGTGACCAGTGACTGGTGACTCCCAGAGCTTCTTGAATGGTGTGAGATGGAAGTGCTTTGAGGATGCCTCTGTGAATACTGCTTGCACAACATCCAAGATTGGTCAGTAGTGAAATCTGTCCATGACAAATTTCCTTCCATTACCTTCTTTCTTCTTTTCCCTTGTAGGCATGGATATTTCAATGTTTGTGCATTGCCATCCATCAATTCCAAAAGAATCACTGAGAGGGATCTCCTTTTGAGTAGCATCCAGCTGACTGGTCATTCTGGATGTGTTAAAATTTGTCAAATTGTGGATGTTGAAGTCTGGGGCTTGGAGAACCTCATGGACCAGTTGAGTCACTTCTGAATCAGACTTGTGGGCACTGCCGCTCTCTTTCCACCTCATGAGCTGCCAGATTGACATGTTGGACCATGGCCACAGCAGGGAGTGGTCAACATGCTTCCCCTCCACTAAGTTGGTGTGCATGGCCACACTGGTCTGAGATAACTCCTCCACAGAGAGAAATGATTCAGGGTTGTGCGATGGGTGATGGTGGTAAGCATGTGTGATGCCAAACTTGTTGAATTGCATACAAAAGGAGTTGAAGATGTGCAGAAATACATGTGGCAAGATGGAACTGGAAGAGGGGTGAGGATCAACCACAGACAATGGGGGGCCAGGCAGTAAGTCTCGAAACCTGGCAGGGAGTTGTCAACTGCACAGTGGGAGACATTGGTCAGGCTTGGGGTTGGTGGGACCATTGGACATAGACTGTATAGGTGGTTCAAGGGGAGGATCGAGGATGGGCTGCAAAGAACCTTGAATGACTTGGTTGTTGATGTTCAGGCATTGAATTGATGTACCCTGGAAGATGGGGGGAATGATCTAAGTAATTTATGCCATGCAGTGAGAAGCTTGGAGTCACCTTGCCAACCAAATGGGATGGGTTGTCCCTGTGAGTTACCAATGCATTTGGCGAATCTGTGTCCTGAGATTGAAGTTAGTGCAATCTACCAGCGCCCCCATCTCCTGGAAAACGAGTAACAGCAGGAAAACCCTTCCTCAACCCAGCACTTCAACTGTCACCTAGGAAATGCTCTCCTCCAACATTCTCAATATCCTCGACCAGCTTGTCTGGTACCCTGACAAACCTCCCCTTGTTCTCAAGCATTCCCGCTGCTCCCGCTGCTCCTGCCCCATCAGCACCACCTATTCCCCCTGGCCCTACTGTTCCCCCTGCCCCTGCAAACCCGTCGACATTGCCTCCCCTTCCTCCACCACCCCCAGCCCCAGTCAACCCTCCAGCTGTTACGCGAGTCGACAGACTTGCATCAAGGTCAAAGGTTTACTTACTCTGAGGGAGGTACTTACAAAGAGACACTGCATCCTCAAAGAAGTCTCGAGATGAAAGAAACTAGGTCACAACTTAGACGAGCTGTGGATCACAAGACTGATGCTGTAATTGTGCAGAACAAGAATGAAGAGGAGATACAGGCTAGGTGGGTATTTAAGTACTACGGATTACATAAGAAGAATCTGGTAGAACTACATGGAAGGTGGGGACATGTGACTACTATAAGAGAAGTAGTCAGAGAAGTAGATAGTCCTGTTGATGATATGAGGGGTTAAAGGGGAAGAAGTAGTGGAGAGGCGAAGACATCAAAAGTGAGTAGGTAGTTGGTCTCATCCTCGTGATAAGGAAAAAGGTCAATGTAGACTCATCGTACAGTGCGGATGAGAAAGAAAGTATGGCAGAGAAAGATGATCATAACAGGAGACTTGGAGGATGAGCAGAATGTGGCAGCGAAGACCCTCGTTTTCGAAACCAGGGGTCATTGGGGACATCGACGATGGTTATGACAATGAAGGCATGTTAGGAGCAATGGGCAGAGTTGGTGAGAGAACACCTGTGCAAACGGGGGATCCCAACACGAGGCAAGAGGATGAGTCAGAGCTGACAGAATGTGGCAGTGAGGACCTGTTTTCGAAACCAAGAGTAATTGGGGGCATTGACAATGAGTATGATGATGAAGGCATGTTGGGGGTAGTGGATGGAGTTGGTGAGGGAATGCCTGTGCATATGGGGATCCTGGCACAGAGAGGTGGAAGGATGAGATCAGAGTTGACAGAATGTGCCAGTAGCAGTGATGACTGTACATTAATTACACAACTGTACATACCTAGTGATAACCCAGGGCCTGAGGCAAAGGCCACACTGACTACCACATTGTGTAGTGCTCTTTTCTTCCTCCACAATATGAGCCTCTTTCCTATTGACCACTTATGGTCAGGTATTCTTGAAGTTTCACATTCCCAGCTGTTACAGTTACAGTCCATGCTGATCTGTCCTCAATGTTTCAAGTATTTCAAGACTGAGAAGGTGGTTACTTATCATCGAGCACAATCTCGCTCCACCTGTAATGCTTTTAACTGGAACACAGAGCTAGTCTTTGTCTCCATTGATCCTCCACCTGCAGAACACAACGCACCAGAAGATGGTTCAGACAATTCAGATGGTGGTGATGACATACCATTTCCTAATGATGCCGACTTTCAAGCTAGTTTTGACCTGATGGCAGATCCTGGAGATCCTGACTTCCACCAAGATCCAAAAGACAATCTGTGCCATCTCTCCCCTTTCATTCCTGTGCCAGATGCAGTAGATTCCCTTGTAAGAGTTATTAATGAGTTTCCTGGCACTGGCACTATTTTCAAGCTGGGAGAGACATTTCTCTCTTAGTTTGATTCTGATACATATGCCTCCTGCTGAGCAGATAACCTTTACTACCCCTTTAAAGATCTTGAGGACTGGCAAATGGCCAACTTCTTGATCATGAGACATCTTAGCATGAGTGCTCTCAATGAATTCCTTTCCCTTTCTGCAGTAAGTACAGTTCCTTAAACTTATACTATCCATTAAGCTTGGCATTTATCCAGACAAAGAAGATGGGGCTTTCCTTTAAGATGGCGAAAGATCTACGTTCATGGGTCAAACTCCTACCCTTGGCTCTGTGATGGAGCTTCCAACTCATCCCCACCATGCATGAAACAAAAAAGCCTGTTCACCTTTATTTTCATGACCCTCTCAAGTGTGTTGAATCACTCTTCAACAACCCTTTTTTTGCAGACAAGATGGACTTCACTCCATACCATTTATTCACAACATCCGAGTGTGATGTGAGGGTGTTCACAGAATGGATGAGTAGCGATGGCACATGGGAAATGCAGGTAAGAATAATTTTTGATGACTATTTCATATGCTGATCATCACAGACAAAGATACCAGCTGGTGCAACACTTTGCAGAATTATCTTTTCATCAGATAAAACCAATATCACAAATATGTGTGGAGGAAAAGTTGCACACCCTCTGTTGATCAGTCTCACAAACATCAAGATGAATGTGCAGAACAAGGGATCTTCACATGCCTTCCTCCTCCTTGCCTTTATGCTGGTTGCACAGTTCACCCACGTGAATCCCAGAATATGTTCTGTTCTCAACACTTGTCTTTTTCACCAGTGCCTCAACATTGTGCTCAAACCTCTCAAACAGGCAGTGCGTCTTGGTAGGGTGATGTTGGATCCTACCAGAGGCATAAGGTACTGTTTCACTCCTTTGGTGTTGCATATTGTGAATATGCCAGAGGCACATATGGTGGCAGGCATGTGAAGCAACATGTCCCCCATCACAATGGCCATGTATAAAGAATATGGTGATCCTGACCATCATCTGCCTTGCACTGCTGAGATCACACTCAGTCAGCTGGAGTCCATCCTAGCTGTGTGTGACACTATTAATGTTGCTGCATTTGTTACAGCATCTGAGATCTTTCAACTCATTGGCATGTCTTATCCCTATTGGTGGAACTGGCTTCATGCTCAGCCTTCTGAATTCCTTACTTCTGAAGGCCCACATGAATGGCGTCATGAATTCTTTGATCATGATGTTTGCTGGTGTTACAATTATCTTTCTTTACCATACTTTCTTCCTCATCCGCACCGTATGCCGAATCTATCTGGATCTCTTTCCCTATCATGAGGAAGAGACCAACTATCTACTTACCTTCGACCCCTTTGCCTCCCCTATACTCTTTCCCCTTTGATCCTTCGTCTTTCCAACAGGACTATCCACTCCTATGACTACTTCTTTTATAGTAGTCATGTGTCCCAACCTTCCACAGAGTTCTACCGGATTCTTCTTATGTAACCCATAGTACTTAAATACCCGCCTAGCCTGTACTTACTCCTCATTCTTGTTCTGCGCAATTACAGCATCAGTCTTGTGATCCACAGCTTGTCTGAAGTTGTGACCTAGTTCTCTTCATCTTAAGACTTCTTTGAGGACACAGTGTCTCTTCGTGAGTACCTCCCTCAGAGTAAGTAAACCTTTGACCTTGGCGCAAGTCTGTCGACTCGTGTAACAGCTGGTGTACACAAGCCCTTGGTGCCAATAAGCTGGACTTTTGATTCTCTATCATTCCCCTAATCACCAGTCTGCGGCACTTTGCCAATAGGATCACAAAACTGAAGCAAGTCACTGGAAGGGCTCAAAGGGACATCCAACGCTACATTGTTATTGCTATTGCCAGCACAACTGTTCCTGAAGTTGTTATTGCAGTTCGCACACTCATGGAATTTCAATATCTGTCTCAGGCCATTGCCATTATGTTGACTATCCACAACAAGATCAAGACTGCTTTGCAAGAGTTTCATGCCAACAAAGATGCCATCATCGACAATGGCTTTTGTTGGGGCAAAAAAACGAAATCGATCCTCAAACATTGGCATATCCCAAAGATCGAGCTGATGCAGAGTGTCATTCCCAGTATCAACTGGGTTGGCTCTTTGTTACAATGGTCAGCAGACACTATGGAGCATGCACACATTGAAGTTGTTAAAGACCCTGACTCAACCACCAATAATTGTAACTATGATGCCCAAATCTGCTGGTGTTATGATCATCTTTCTTTGCCATACTTTCTTTCTCATCTGCACTATACAACGAGTCTACTTTGACCTTTTCCCTTATCATGAGGACAAGACCAATTACCTACTTACTTTTGATATCCTCACCTCTCCATTACTCCTTCCACTTTGATGTCTCATCTCTTTAACAGGACTATCTACTCCTCTGACTACTTCTGTTATAGTAGTCACGTGTCCCCACTTTCCACCGAGTTCTACCAGGTTCTTCTTATGTAATCCGTAGTACTTAATACCCGCCTAGCCTGTACTTCCTCTTCATTCTTGTTCTGCGCAATTACAGTGTCAGTCTTGCGATCTGCAACTTGTCTAAGTTGTGACTCAGTTTTCTTCACCTTGAGACTTCTTTGGGGACGCAGTGTCTCTTTGTGAGTACCTCCTTCAGAGTAAGTGAACCTTTGACCTTGACGCAAGTCTGTCGACTCGCGTAACAAAAGAACAAGAATTATCCTTCTGTCCCTCCTATTTAGGAGTAGGACCACCCCAGCCCACCCAAGATTTTTCCTCAATGCCCCAAGGGAATTTTTCGAGCTCCCAAAGATCCGGAAGAAACCAGAACATCCCAGGACGCCCAGAACCCCCTAGACCTAGCAACTAACCCCCAGAGACTCTCCCCTGTTGAACTCAGTCTATCTCCTGAACTACCAATGCCACCGTCCCCTGGAAAACGAGTAACGGCAGGAAAACCCTTCTCCAACCCAGCACTTCAACTGTCACCTAGGAAACGCTCCCCTGCAGCATTCTCAGTACCCTCAGCCAGCTCATCTGGCACCCTGGCGAACCTCCCCGCATTCTCAAGCACCCCAGCTGCCCCCCCTGCCCCTGCCCCATTGGCACCACCTGCTCCCACCGCCCCTGCGAACCCGGCAATAGTACCTCCCCTTCCTCCACCACCCCCAGCCCCATCCAACCCCCCAGCCCCCCCTGCCAATCCGATGTCTACCACCACCAGAACCAATGAACTGAAAGCAGCACTCCCCACTGACTTCTCAGGAGACCTGGAGGACACCATCCGATGAATGAAGGCAATGAAAGCCTACTTCACCATCAACTCCTCTATCTATACCGGTGACGACGAGAAAATCATGATGGCTCTCAACAAAATGAGCAAGGGATGAGGAGCTCAGTTCGCTGAGATGTGGTACAACAAGTTGACCGATAGTGCCATCCCTGCTACGGAAAAGACCTTCAATAAATTGGCAGAAAATTTTGTGTCCACCCTCTATCCCTATGACCTAGTGGAAACATTCCAAAATGACCTATACAAACTCAAACAACAAAAGGAGGAAAGGAAAACTGAGGATGGCAGAAAATACATTGATGATGGTTTCCAAACCTACATCACAAGGTTCCAGACCCTCGCTGCCAAAGCCCAGATGGGTGACACTAAAGAGACCATAGCATGCTTCGCTACTGGACTGGATCCCCAGATCTCTACCATGATCCTGTCCATGTCAACACCCCCTGCTAAAATCCAGGAATGGATTGACAAAGCCCGAGATTTCCACACCCAGAAAATGCGCATCCTTGCTCTTCGAGGAGGGCATGATCCGGGTCATTCATCCATGTCATCCTCACACTCTATCTGGGACCCAGACACTATGGACATGGACTTTGTACGTCTCAAAAAGCTCACCCCTCCGGAACGTGCTCAATGCATACAGGAAGGTCTTTGCTTCAAATGTTGCAAAAAAGGACATAACGTGGACCATTGCAACACCTACAAAGGATCCTCCCAGAACCAACCTCGACCACCCAACCATCAACCCCAACAAGTTCGCTCCACAGACACCACCACCACTGTCAACCCCATCACTCCCATGGACGCTTATGTCTGTTACACGAGTCAACAGACTTGCGTTGAGGTCAAGAGTTTACTTGCTCTGAGGGAGGTACTCACAAAGAGACGCTGCGTCCTCAAAGAAGTCTCAAGGGAGAAAAGACTAGGTCACAACTTAGACGAGTTGTGGATCACAAGACTGACGCTGTAATTGTGCAGAACAAGAATAGAGGGAGAGTACAGGCTAAGTGAGTATTTAAGTACTACTGATTACATAAGAGGAATTCAGTAGAACTTCGTGGAAGGTGGGGACACGTGACTTACGAGAGAAGTAATCAGAGAAGAGGATAGTCCTGTTGATGAGATGAGAGGTCAAAGGGGAAGAAGTATTGGAGATGTGAAGACATCAAAAGTAAGTAGGTAGTTGGTCTCGTTCTCATGGTAAGGGAAAAGATCAAAGTAGACTCGTCAGACGACGTAGATGAGAAAGAAGGTATGAGACAGAAAGAGAATTGTAACAATGTCCAGACCTTGAAAACCCAGGGAAAAAGCAAAGAAGAAATCCTCTGAACCTTGAAGCTCTGCTATGAGGAGCCAAGAGAGGATGTGGCGGTCGCCACCACCTTTGATACCATCTCCTCTGAAGAGGATTTTTGAAATGGGAAGTTGCCCCGACATCTTCTTCCCATGACCTAGCCCATGTACTAGTAGCCTTGCCCAATGAACGAACTATTCATCTCCCCATCAAACTAGCTACTGGAACACAAATCATCGAAACCACAGCGATCATCAACTGTGGAGCAACCGGAAACTTTATCGACATCAGCCTCTTGACCAAGGGAAACTTCCCCCTGAAATGTCTCCCAAAACCCATCCTTGCCTACAATGTGGATGGAACAACCAATGCCAAGGGAACAATCTGCTGGAAAGCACACACCGACATCCTGTTCCCCCAGTCCAAAGAACCCATAGACCTGATGGTTCTGAGTTTGGGATGATGACAAGTCATACTAGGAATGCCTTGGCTGCACAAATGGAATCCTAAGATCAACTGGAAAGCCAACACCATCTCCATCCCTTAACTCCCACACCCTTTGCCAACAGATCACATTCCCCAACGATATCTCCTCCGATGGCTCAGACTTGATGCAGACTGCAAAATCTCCAAATGACTGAACAAACGAGAAGCCTGGATAAAAGGCAAAGTCATTGGAAGGACCACCATCTCCACCCAGATTGCACAAACCACCGAGACAAGGGAACCCCTTATCCCTGAATGGTGCCAGGACTTCACAGACGTATTCTCCGAAAAAACACACAACCAACTGCCCCCACATCACTCCTATGACCACACCATCGAACTTCGCCCAGACTTTACTCCCAAAATAGCAAAAGTATACTCCCTGAACCCAGTGGAGATGGAGACCTGCAAAGAGTTCATCGAGGAACATCTTCGGACGGGGAGAATAGTACCTTCGAAATCACCCCAAGCGTCCCCCTTCTTCTTCATGCCTAAGAAGGATGGAACCCTTCACCCCTGCCAGGACTATCGCTATCTAAACTCCCATACTGTTCAAAATGCCTATCCTCTCCCTCTCATCCCTGAACTCATTGATGACATGAAATCCTCCACCCTATTCACCAAGTTTGACATACGATGGGGGTATAACAACATTCGCATCTGGAAGGAGGACCAATGGAAGGCTGTGTTTATCACCCCCTTAGGCCTATTCGAACCGACAGTCATGTTCTTTGGATTCTGTAACACCCCGCCTACATTCCAAGCATTCATGAATCATATCTTCACAGATATGATCGGGGAGAAGTGGCTAAAGGTCTACATGGATGATCTGGGTATTCACACCAAGGACAACGTCATCCTTCACCATGAACGAACAAGACAAGTACTTCAAAGACTCAGAGAACACGGACTGTCGATCAAACTCTCTAAATGTACCTTTGATGCCCCTCGTATGGAGTTTCTGGGAATGATCATCGGACAAGGCAGAATTGAGATGGATGGAAAGAAACTCGAAGCCATCGAAAAATGGAAGCCCCCCACCTCTGTCAAAGGAGTTAGGTCGTTCATGGGCTTTGCCAACTTCTACAGGAAGTTCATCCCAGACTTCTCCAACATCATTGCCCCCTTGAACCAACTCACCCAGAAAGGGGAATCCTGGAACTGGACACAGTTGCAACAAAGTGCCTTTGAATGACTCAAAAGGATCTTTTCCTCTGCTCCTGTCCTACGAATTCCTGACGTCACTCGCCCCTTCACCGTCATGACAGATGCCTCCTTGTTAGCTGCTGGAGTGGTACTCATGCAATCTGATGAGAACTCTGACCTCCACCCTTGTGCTTATTACTCAACTATGTTCACTTCCACCCAACGAAACTATGACATCTATGATAGGGAACTTCTGGCGGTTATCCTGGCTCTGGAAGAATGGTGACAATATCTACAGGGGACCTCTCACCCCATCACCATCATCACCGACCACAAAAACCTCTCCTATGTCAAAGATCCATGGAAACTATCCAGACGACAAGCCAGATGGTCCCTATTCCTACAGGACTTTGATTTACAATGGCAAATCGCCCCTGGAATACAGATGGGCCCAGCCGATGCACTCTCTCGACATGACTATGTCGATACCACCCAGGACAATGTTGACATGTCCATCTGTCCAGAACTGGTGGTCATCAACGCATTGGACCTCGCTCTGGCAAGAAAGATTAGATCCTCTTCCCAGTCAGATCCCCTAGTCCTACGTGCTCTCGAGAGCCTCCAGCAGGGATCACTCCTATTTCCCCGCTCTTCCAAAGATGAGTGGCACATGACCAACGGACACCTTTACTTCAGGAATCGAATGTACATCCCTCCACATGAATGACAGGCCATCCTACGATCTATACATGAATCCTCCACCACTGGCCATGCTGGACACTTTCGTACTAAAGCACTTCTAGAACGTGACTTTTGGTGGCCTGGCCTCTCTTCCTTTGTCAACGCGTTCATATCTGGCTGTGTGACTTGCCAACAAAACAAAATCAACAACCACCCCACTCGACCCCCACTGATGCCTATCCCCTCATCCTGCAACCTCCCCTTCAAGCAACTCTCTGTTGATCTCATCACTGACCTCCCCCCCTCCAACGGACATGACTCATTAATGGTTGTGGTCGACCACGGCCTTACAAAGGGGGTAATCCTCATACCTTGTTCCAAAACAATTGATGCCGCCGGAGTCGCCCGACTTTTTGTTTCACACGTCTTCAAATGATTTGGACTCCACGACTCCCCGATCTCAGACTGGGGACCACAATTTGCATCTGCCTTTGTGAGAGAACTAGCTCGACTTCTTCACTATGATGTTAAACTATCCACCGCATACCACCCACAGACGGATGGACAAACCGAATGTGCCAACCAGGAAATCAAAACATACCTCCACATCTTCTGCACCAATAACCCTCGGAAATGGTTGGACTTCCTCTCCACAGCTGAGTTTCATCACAATTCTGTCCCACACAGCTCAACCAAGGTTTTGCCTTTCTCTTTCCTTTATGGATACAAACCTCGGGCATATCCCCCTCTGGGAAAGATGTTCCTCCCTGCCCTGGAAACCTGATTGTCTGCTTTGAAAGAAGCATGAAAGGAGGCACTAGCAGCGCATGAAATGGCTCGTCAGATCATGAAGGAATGAAACTTCCAAAACTTCACCCCATGGAAAGTAGGACATAAGGTGTGGCTAGAAGCTTCCAATCTTCGTTTCAGCCATCTCTCCAGGAAACTAGCACCCAAGAGACAGGGTCCATTTGAAATTTCTCAGGTATTGGGACCCCTTTCTTACCAATTAAAACTTCCGCCGACTTGGAGAATCCACAATGTCTTCCACGCCTCCCTACTATCCCCATACAAAGAAACCAAAGCACATGGACTGAACTTCCCGAAACCTCCGCCTGATCTGATTGCCTCTGAAGAAGAATACGAAGTTGAAGAGATTGTTTCACATCGGGGCTCTGCGGGACGATGGAGGTTCCTGACTGCGTGGAAAGGGTATCCATTGTCGGAAAACACCTGGGAACCCAAATCCAACCTCCGACACACATCAGACATTCTCACGACGTACAAAAAGGCCCACCAGCTCTGGAGCTTAAAGACGATAACATGCCTTTCATCCCTCAGCACGATGACATCTCCACCCCCATCAGACCCATTGACATCCCCTGGCTGTTGGGACTCACCGTATACCAGCTTGACTTCCTCTGTCGCCATAACCTCCCCCTTGACCACACCTGGATGCACTCTTGCTTTTGCAGAGAACCCAGCTGCCCCATCCATTACTAGCATCACAGGACGAGGCATCTCTTAATGAGTACCCCCCTGTGTATGCAGATCGAAGACTTCCCTTTTGTCTGGTTCGGTGTTGCTCTCACTCTCTGCATCCTTTTCTTCCTTGCCAACCTTAGCCTCCTTCTATACATTGACCATCTTGCTCGATGCAGGAGTCAACAAACGATCCAACTCCCTTCTCTCCCATGCCATATCATATCCCCACCTCACTCTACTCACCTGTCCACCCACCTCCCTCCGAGACTCGTCCTGTCGACACTAGATTCCTTGCCACCTCTCGAGTACACACCCTCTTTACCATTGCCATTGCCTCCCCCACCATCCTTAGTGAAATCGAGAGACTCCCATCATACAAACACGACACCGAGTGCCAGGCCCTTGTCCAACTTCTCCACCATATCTCAATCGCCCAACTCCAACTGTTCAGGGCTTGCCCCATCAACCTACCTGAATCACTTGGAGCACCTCTACGTACTACCCTCTCCCTTTTGCCAGGTCTGGTCCTCGAACTCCTCATCACCAACTCCTTCCACCAATACCTGGAGGAGCTCCCAAGCACTACCCTCTACCCTGCCTTCCTACACATCTGGGGCACTCTCTCTCACAAAGAACAACAATGGTACCTTGAGCAGATTGGAACAAGTCAGCCCACCACCACCTCCCCTTCCCCTATCCCTCTAGCCCTTCACATCTCCTCACGCCCCATCTCTCCCACCCTGGAAGATAACGATGTCATCTGAATTCAGATTGCAGATGGACAATGGATCACCTCCTCCGCCTCTCGGGTCCTGGTCACCTCCTCCTGCCCCATCTCTCCCAACACTAGGTGCTATATTTGCTCGGATATCGGTCACTTCAGGCTCTCCTGCCCCCTATACACCTGCCCCTCTTGTAGGGAATCTGCGCCTGGTCATGCGGCACATCATTGTCTGGAGACCCAGTGTAGCCTTTGTCTTTGATGGGGACACTCTGATGACGTCTGCAATCTTCGGATCTGTGGACAATGCAATACCCCAGGACATGTGGTCGACAACTGTCCGATCAATCCACTTATCCAACCAGAGTCTCATTACACTTATGGAGGATCTTACTCGGACAACGACAACCTCAATACCTTGGTTGATAATGACTAGGTATCTCGAGCCAGGAGCT
>JBBPMA010000560.1:8320-20897 GCA_038090075.1 Xanthoconium purpureum | reverse complement strand
TGTTACTTTCCTTCTTCTCATCAAGGTCTGCATGTTTGTACTGGGCTCCCTTATTCTGCTCACATCCCTTAGGCCATTGTCGTGTTTATGGCGGGAGAGCGCCTCGATGCGATCGCACGGTTGGACGACCTTATCACTACTGTCAGGTACAACTCAATTTGTTATGTGGTCCAGGTGCGTGCATAACGTGTTACTACGTGTTGAATAGTACCGCCTACGTTTTTAACAGGCATACATGTATTTTCTCCTCGGAAACTCACGCATGGAGAGCAGCGACTACGAGGGTGCCACAAAGTCATTCGAGCTTGCACGAGCACAGCTACGTCCCTTCCCGAGTGAATCACTCTTCGTGGTCGCGCTGGTAAATCACCTGACAAGCGTACTATGACATAGCGCTCACTGTTCCCGTCAGGTATTAGGATGGAAATTCGATAATCTCGAGATCTTGGTTCGACAGCGTCTGTCTGAAGCCCTCTACTTCGCGGGTCGCAGAATGGATGCAGGCAAATCTCTTCTCGAGCTGATCAGTACCTTTGAAAAGGAGGTGTATATGCACGGAGATATCGTCGAGTGGGTTTCTGGTGAGCCTACGTTCTGCCCATCCATATATCCCACATTCTAACCCTGACCGTCAGATTTCACACGACGATGTCTCTCTGCTTCCGAATGCGATGACACCTCGATCACAACCGAACAAGCTAACGTGCCGACGCTTGATGCTAACCTTACACTACTCTTGGAGGAGTGGGCAAGAGCGACATTGGCGAGTAGCTCGTGGAATGACGCTTTGGTTGCCGCTGGCAGTGTGGGTATTCACTTTTCTGCAACATGTCTCGTCTGCCTGACACTGCGTTTCGAGTTCACCATGACAAAATTTGCCGTTTATCGTGCCATATGCGAGCGCTTGGAAGCGATCGACCGCATCACGGATGCGGCTGAGTGTTTCCACAAAATGGAAAATGAATTGGGACGGGAGAGACATGACGAGCAGGTGAAATGGATCGCCGGTGAGTGGCCTCGCATAACATGTAAATGCTGTCATTCATGTACCTGTTTTATTCTTAGACTTCAAACGCCGTTGCTCAAGAAAGCTAGAGGACTTCGGGGACACGAGTGATGATGCTGTCTCTCATTATTCAGCAGCACTGGCTCTTGATCCGGCCTCACCACAAGATCTGTTGATCAAGCGAAGTAAGGCATACTTAGCTGCTGGTTTGTGGGAGGCGGCGTTGGATGATGCAAATGATGTATGCTGATCTGCCTCATGCTGGCAGGTTCCTGTTAGTGATTATCATCAGGCGATCCAGCTTGATCCATTGTCTCCCTGGGGCTACGAGAGGAAACATGCGGCGTTACACAAGGCAGGATATTATGAAAGCGCCATAATTGCATTCGAGGCAATGCTCTCGAAGATGTCCCGGTCGCATAATCTAGAGATTCGTAGTAAGGGCGTCCCTGCCGTGCACAGGTTCATCTACTGATCTTGTTTCGCAGAGCATCGTAGCCAATACGTAAACCCTGGAGACACGAGAGTGGCGATTCGGGAGGCTATTCAGGTTGCCATCCGCGACTCCCCGCGAGTGCTCATCAATACCATCTCTGGCCGGCTTTTCAACAAATCAGAGCAAGCTGCATCATTCGAGTCGCTCCCAGTCTTCGGAGAGTTGATTTCTTCTATGACTGCATACATTGACTATGTGCGCATCAAGATTGATGTTACGGAGTACTATCGCTATGCGATGTTCTCGCATAAGTGGGAGGCCAATGAACCCCTGTTCGAGAAGGTTGTACACATTGTGGTGTACGATCTTGAGGAATCTCTCGCTCACAACAAGCTAAAAATGTTCTGCAAGATCGTGCGGGATGCTGGGTTGCATTGGGCTTGGTCCGACACTTGTTGCATCAACAAGGCAAATCACTTCGTGCTCCAGGAGGCACTGGTTGCCATGTTCAAATGGTACCAGGGTTCTGCTCTTACACTTGTTTTACTCTATGGCGTCCCCTCCCCGTCGAAGCGCGGTGACCTCGTCAAGAGCATCTGGAACACTCGTGCATGGACATTCCAAGAATACCATGCCTCGAAGGTGGTTAGATTCTACAATGAGGACTGGACTCTCTACTTGAATCTCGACATTCCCAATCACAAGGAATCGCCCGAGATCATCTCGGAGATGGAGGAGGCAACAGGTATCTCTGCGCGGGCCTTGATGGCACTCCAACCGGGCCTAGACGACGTACGGGAGAAGCTCTGTCTAGCCTCCACACGACAGACGACCTTCATCGAGGATTCAGCCTACTCGTTGCTCGGAATATTTTCCATCTCCTTACCGGTCGTATATGGTGAAGGAGATCAGGCACTCGGACGTCTGTTGGCCCAGCTACTCGCGAGTTCGGGAGACACAAGCATCCTTGCTTGGACTGGAAAGTCCGGGAGCTTCAATAGTTCCCTTCCGAGCAGCATCACGGTGTTCAGCAAGTTGCCGACCTCACACGTTCCGCTCCCCATCACGGGTGCCAATATGGAGACGATGGTGGCTAGGCTACGCGCCTCGTCGCTGAATCTCACCTCAGCCATGAAGTTGTCTGACCGACTTCATGGACTCTCCGTGCCATCGTTCTCGGGGAAACGGATGAAGCTTCCGTGCCTGACTTTCAAGCTTGGGCCGGTCTCAGCCGCTCGGAGTGAGTTGGGATGTGCGTTTCGCGCAAAGACAGATGGGCTTGGGATCGTAGAGATCACCACCACGGAAGATCTCTCCCGACTGGATTCCCTTATTCTTGTTCATCCCTGGATCGACTTCCTGCTCGACCGACAGCCTGTTGGAAGTTTCACAGCGACGATTTTGGAGGAGCCTTTGAACAAACAGTCTTCAATCGGCGAATTGTTGTTGTCTCCTGGTCCGTCCAATATCACGTCGGTAGTCCCGCAAACGCGAGCGGCACGCCTCGTTGCTCGCCTACGGTCATTCAGTGCCTTGCCTCGAGACGTGGCGTCGCTCCTGTCGCTGTCCCCCGATTCGCTGACGGATAAGCGGACGCAAGCCCTCCAGCTCCTCGCACGCCTAAGACAACCGTTTGGTGCCCTGTTGTTCACGCCGACGCGTCAGAACGTCGCAGAGTACAGGAGGGTCGCTGCGGCGAGTGAGATCACTGTCCGGGTGCAGGATGACACGCCGTTGAGCGTATTGATAGCCAGCGCGCAGATGCTGGACGTTCTTTAATGAGTACATGGAGTGTTCGTTTTTCTTTGGCAGCCCCTGGACCTTTTGCTCGTTCCACTGATGTGCATTGTCCCGTTACTCTCGTGTATCATTGGTTACAGTTCTCCCCGTCTTACTGGTCTTTTTTTTGAACTCTGTTATCATGTACCCTGGCTCGCTATCATCGCTATAGTAGAGTAGTACTTGCACCTTTACGGATATATGTTCATGCCTGACGCTGACTCTCAAGCGCCAAACATAAGGGGCAATGAGGCATATGCAGTGGACCATTTCAGTAAGGGATGACGCAGTTCAGAACACCTCCCAACCACAGCTCATTCGCCACCTTTCACCACTGTCCTGTTGTGTTGTGTCACTGGTGACACCATCTTGGCAATGACCAGTGCACACTAGCGAGATGGAACACTGACCATCGGCAGCGTCAGACTCATCATTTGCGCCTGACTGATTAAATCGATGATTGATTTGAACTGTCAACAAAGCCAATTGTCTGAATATACACTGTACATAACTTACAAATGGTAATCAACCTACGATAAATACATACAAGTCCAATGGTGTTAGTATTTGTTGTTCGCACACAGTACAGTTTACGTCAAAGCTGCGGGTCCAACTTTCTTTTGCTTGCTCACTTGCGCGAATAGTACCTCGACGGCCGCATCTCTGACTTGGAACGCACGACCTCCCACGAGTCCTCCAACAACCACCTCTTCTCGTCCGTGAGAGACTCGCTGCGCGTCATCCCGTGTCCGTGCGCGGGCCGCCTGATCGTTGTGCGGGCGCCTGATGATCTCGACGACGCCCTGCACCTTGGGCATCGCCACTCGCACGAAATTTTCAGAGAGCGCGTTTGTCGGGGACTCGGACACAATGTTTGACAGGGTAGCGGTGATATACCGAAGCAAGGATATCGTTGAACGTCTTGGCCGGCTTTTCGGACCACCGTCTCAGCGCCGGGTCAATTAACCCCTGTACAAACCTCGGCTATATCTCATCTCCCGAGGCCGAAAGTTGAAAAAGGCGTCAAGGTCACCAGGTATGATGCTTGTGCCTATTCCGGTCTTCCTACGCACGACCAACGATCAGGACGTGAGACAGATACGCAGACGGCCTGCTCTGATAGTTCCTCGACACGAACAGTATTGACATTTCACTGTCGTGTATAGTGGGATCCGACCGGGACCGTTTAGCGTCTTTGACGGGTCTCAGGCCGACGACGTGCGATAGTGACTTGCCACAACATATCACTCTGTGACCTCGCTGTCGTAAACTTGCCAAACTGTTTGCAAGTGAGGACGGGGCCAGAAGACGAATATGGACAGACCAATAGACCATCTTCCTCCTTTTCTGTACACTTTCGACATCGTTTAGCTAGATATATGTTCACGCCTGGCGTCGACTGTCTAATTTATCAGCGCCACATACCCGTATGTAATGAAATCGAGATAACAAACCGCACCAGCCGAATTCCATTCATCCTGCAACGCATGGTTCGCGACGTGGAAGCCCTTCCGAGGTAGTACCAAGTTGAACTACTTGGGCGATGTATTCGCACGATCTGTCTGACAATAAGGCAAGTGTATGTACAAAGGGCAAGATGACACCCTGCCGATGGAGCAGATCGACAGACAATCTATGCGGAGAGATAGACCGTCTTCGTCATTTCTATGGTTGCGCATGGATAAGCAAGAGCGCAGGCCAGGATGGTGATCAGATCGACGAGTCCGTGTGCCTATAGCGAGCGACGGGATGTGCGTGTCAGCGTCAGGAGGTCGGACCGTGCAGGCCGGCAAACATACATCAGATGCAACTGTCGGGAAACGAATGTATTGAGATGGAAGCCATTGATATGTGGGAATGGGATGTGACACGAGATGGGTGGACTGCTGGGAAAAGCAATGTGGGCGTCGAAGCAAACAGGGCTGTTGTTGCTTCCACTCGGTGGAGGGGCGCATTCTCGGTCACTTGGACTGCA
This sequence comes from Xanthoconium purpureum, assembly GCA_038090075.1. NCBI lineage: Eukaryota > Fungi > Basidiomycota > Agaricomycetes > Boletales > Boletaceae > Xanthoconium > Xanthoconium purpureum. The sequence goes on along the minus strand of JBBPMA010000560.1, from coordinate 15,701 downwards.
CCCTGCACCCATCGAGCTGGTCGACCTCGGGATTGTAGTATGTTGCTGCGACGGGGTGCTTTGCAAGAATGAGCTGGGTGAAAAGCACCGAAAACACGAGGTGACTGAGCGTGTGTACTAATCCATATTGGGCAACGTGTATAAGAAGCGATAAATACACGGACCATAGGTTGTCTGTCAACTTTCACGATCACCCTGCCGCTGATGGCTCCGTCGTCGACGATGAATGGTGTGTGCTGGTGAGATGGGCCTGCGTTAATGCTGACCATTGGACAAGAGCGTTCCGCGCCTATCGAGATCGACGTGGGTCAGTATGTATTTGTATTGACGTTTACAGCGAACGGAGAGTACCTTGTGAGTGGCCAAGGGAAGGAGGTTCGGGTGTGGCGAGTCAAGGACGGGAAACAAGTGGCAAGAATAGAAACGAAGGGAATTATCCTCTCTCTCGCTACATCGAAGAACGGCAAATGGATCGCTGCAGGGACAAAATTGGAAGCACTTGTGTGGAATGCAGAGACATACGAGCAAGTCTTGAAGCACTGGGAGGGCAACTTCGTCCGCGGCGTCGATTTCTCGCCAGACTCGACGCGACTCGTCGCCGGAACGGACAAGAAAACAGCCGTCGTTTGGGACCTTGGGACCGGCAAACAGGTGCAAACACTCCATCACGGGAATCGGGTGATCGCAGCGAAATACTCGCCGCGGGGAGACCGCATCGCAACAGCCATTTATGATGGACCCGTTCAAGTCTGGGACAGCAACGACGGCCGCTTGCTCGTCGACATCGACGTAACAGTGTTCAACACCGACGGTCTCCTCTGGTCCAACGACCACCTCTTTGTCGTATCAGACAAAAAAATCAAGGAATTCGACGCATTCACTGGCTCAAAAGTCTCGGAATGGCCAGTTCCCGGTACCGACTACTACTCGTGCATCACTCTACCAAAGCATGAGGAGTTCATCGCATCTTTTGCAATCCGTACCGTCACCTTTTGGGAGATATCGACGCGTAATCAGCTCTCTCTCACTGTCCAACACCCTGAAGACATACGTCCCATCGCATTCTCTCCAGACGACCGGGTTCTTGCCATCTGTGGCGGATGGAAAATCACCATCCAGAGTCTGTCGGGCATCAACGTGAGTGCCACGTTTTGTCGCGCTATATCGTCTCTGAACAGCTTCCTGGTTTCGTCTATCTGCACAGGCCTCAGTCCCTCTGTCTGTCCTACATTCTACTTTCCGCGAACCAGACATTCAAATTGACGACGCTATACTCGACTTGTGGATGTGCGATCAGTTCGAAAATGCAGAAGCGTCATTGACCGTGTCCATCAACCAGTCGCAGAATCCGAGCCATCATGTACTGGCTAGTCGAGCTCTCGTTCGTACTCGTTTGGAAAGATGGGACGGAGCCCTCCTTGATGCCGAAATGGTATTTTTCACCCTCTTCACTCGTACACTGACGCTGACCCTGGTTTACACAAGGCCCTCAAAATCGAACCGTCACTCATTGCCTACATCGCAAAGAGCCTAGCCCATGTAGGAAACGGCGGAAGGAACCAGGGATATAGGGCCTGCGATATCGCATTTGAGCGCTTCCATTCTTCTCACGTTACTTTCCTGCTTCTCATCAAGGTCTGTATTTTTGTACTGGCTTCCTTATTCTGCTCACATCCCTTAGGCCATTGTCGTGTTTATGGCGGGAGAGCGCCTCGATGCGATCGCACGGTTGGATGACCTTATCGCTACTGTCAGGCACAATTCGATTTGTTATGTGGTCCAGGTGCGTGCATGACGTGTTACTGCGTGTTGAATAGTACCGCCGACGCCCTTAACAGGCGTACATGTATCTTCTCCTTGGAAACTTGTGCATGGAGAGCAGCAACTACGAGGGCGCGGTAAAGTCATTCGAGCTTGCACGAGCCCAGCTACGTCCCTTCCCGAGTGAATCACTCCTCGTGGTCGCGCTGGTAAATTTCCTGACGAGCGTACTATGACATAGCGCTTACTCTTCCCGACAGGTATTAGGATGGAGATTCGATAATCTTGACATCTTGGTTCGACAGCGTCTGTCTGAAGCCCTCTACTTAGTGGGTCGCAGAATGGATGCAGGCAAATCCTTTTTCGAGTTGGTCAATACCTATGAAGAGGTGCGTACAAGTGGAATGATCATGGAATGGATCTCGGGTGAGCCTATGTTTTGCCTATTCGTGGCCGCTCATCAGCCCTTTGTATCAGATTTCACCCAACGTTATCTCTCTACCTCCGAGACTGACGACCATAACCTCTTGACCACAACCTTAGGCACCAATGTGGCGACGCCTCTCACTAATCCCACACCACTTTTGAGGGAGTGGGCAAAAGCAAAACTGACACACAGCACATGGAAAGATGCTCTGGATCTTGCCATCAGCGTGAGTATCTCCTTGCGTTATCGTACCTCTCACAGGATTGACACACCTTTTGTTTTGCAGTTTACGCTCCCCAAGGTGGCAATATATCAGGCCATTGTCGAATGCCTCGAGGCCACTGATCGCATAGCAGACGCGGTCGAGTGTTTCCACCAAATGACGAGCGAGCTGGGAGAGAAGATCGACCTCGAGTGGGTTCTTGGTAAGTGGTTGTGCATCTCTTCAACGGCGTTACTCATGTAATGGTTCTGTCAGAGTTTAGGCAGCGTGCTCCCGAGAACCCGGAAGATCTGGGAGATGCAGCAGCAGCAACCCAGCGATTTGACGAGGCCATCTCCCTTTACACGACTGCATTGTCTCTCAAGCCTCGCTCCCCACAAGGCATTCTCGTGAAGCGAAGCGACATGTACACGACAGTCGGATCATGGGAACAGGCTCTAGATGATGCCAACCAGGTGCACCATTTTGTTACAGGCGGGTCGATCCCATTGACGCATCATTAGGTGATCGAGCTTGATCCGTCGTCGCCATGGGGCTACGAGAGGAAACATGCGGCGTTGCACAAAGCCGGAGATTACAACAATGCGATCAGTGCATTGCAGGAGATGCTGTCAAAGATGGAGCAGTCGCCTGACCCAGTCATCCGTCGTGAGTTTGTTCTCATGGTTATGGTGAAGACGATAATCTGTTGACACCATCTGGTAGAATGTCGTAAGCAGTACAAAACCCCTCTGAGGGTACAAGCAAAGATTCGCCAAATCGCCAAAGCGACCACGCGACACTCGCCGCTCGAGCTCATTGACGCGTCCACTGGCAAGGTCCATGGTAGAGACGAACGGATGGCCATATTTGAATCCTCACCCATCTGCAAGGAGCTTATATCATCAACGACGACTCACATCAACCTGTCCCGCATTAGGCATGTGGTACAACAGTACTTCCAATACGTCGTACTATCACACAAATGGGAGGACAATGAACCGCTGTTCCAGGACGTGATACAGGTCGCGGTGTACGACCTGGGCGACTCCCCAACCCACGACAAGCTGCAAACCTACTGCAAGATCGCTCAGAAAGCAGGTTTCCACTGGGCTTGGAGTGATACCGTCTGTATCAATAAATCAGACAACTTCGTGCTTCAGGAATCCCTGGTTGCCATGTTCAAGTGGTACCAGGGTGCCGCCTTAATGATCGTCTTCCTGCGTGGGGTCAGCTCTTCTTCGCCGCCTGGTGCTCTTGCGGAAAGTGTTTGGAACACACGTGGCTGGACCCTCCAAGAGTACATCGCAGCCAAGAAGATCCATTTCTACACGGAAGATTGGACCCCTTACCGGGATCTGCCGTTATCGAACCACAAAGAATCACTGGAAGTGATCGCCGAGATGGAACAAGCCACGGGGGTGTCTGCGCAGCAACTCATGTCACTCCGTCCGGGTTTATCCAACATCCGGGAAAAACTGCGCCTTGCCTCGACCCGGAGCACGACACGGGTGGAAGATGCAGCGTATTCATTGCTCGGCATCTTCGAGGCTGTTGGTATACCAGCAATCTACGGCGAAGGGGAAGTGTCGCTAGGGCGCCTACTAGCAAATATCATCACTAGATCCGGAGACGTCAGCGTCCTTGCATGGACTGGGGAGTATAGCCGCTTCAATAGTTGCCTGCCCGCCCGTATCAGCGTGTTTAACGGACCAGCAACATCACACATTCCGCCACACATTCCAGACGCAGAGATGGAACATCTAATCACTGCGTTGCCCCCTCCTTCCTTCGACCTTGACGTAGCCCTCAGGCTATACGACCGCCTGAATGACCTATCTACCCCTCGATTCGCAGAGAGTCGGATGACGCTCTCGTGCATTGCTTTCCGACTTCCCGCGTTTGCGGCACATCGGCGTGGATACCGCGTGGATACTGCTCCCTTCGGGACGCTGGAAATTAGAACAAGACACAACCTCTCTCGGTGGAAGTCTCTGTACCTTGTTCACCCATGGCTGGACGCTCTTCTGGACCACGAAGATGCGGAGGACCATGAGATACCACTTCCTTCACCATACCCAGACGATGACGAGATCTCGGACGATGAAAGCGACGATGAAGCCGAGGACGACAAGGACGGCGAGGGGAGAACCGACGACGAGGACGATGATGCCTCATTGTTCCCTGAACCCAAATCCCCATCGCACGCCGTTCCCGCACACATGGCTCCAGTCGACAGAGAGACAGGAGCACGACGGCTCGCTGTGCGTCTTAGACAGCCATTCGGTGCCCTCTTGCTCGCGCCAAAAGTGGAGGATCGACGTATTGTGGGTTACCAGCGCGTCGCGGCTGACGTCTTGATCTTTGTACGGTTCGGGGAGAACGTCTCGCTGACTGATGTTCTCAATAATGTACGTACGCTGGATGTGTTGTAACTATGTAGGATTTTGGAGGACGATCTACGTACAGAAACGGTTTGAACTGACGATCTTCGAACGTATCGGTCTCACGATGTGGGTGAAATGTCTCATGTCTGCATCATTGCTCAGGCCGCGCGTAAAACAAACTCTCAGGCAGGCACTGGCAACCGTGGGCATATTGAAGAAGGGACTCAGATACAACAAGCAACGGTTCCTCGCTAGCATCAGCGTCATCCGCCCATCAAACCCCTACAGCTTCCTCACGATCTCACGCCAACGGTGCGCTGCAGGACGGGACTGCGCATTGAGCATGGGTATTGGGTCGAACGCCCCATCAAGATATGACATACATGCTGGCCAGCGGCGACATCATCGGCCCGCGATGTGTGTCTCAGTAGGACATCCACTGTATCCCCCGCCCTGATGTGATGCTATGTGAAATAGGACGCCATTTTCCGACTCGTCAAGTGGGTATAAATTGAGGTGGGATAAATGTGCCGTATCCATGAAACCTGGGTGGCAAAACGGCTGGGGCGAACAGGCACTGAAAACGTGGGTAAAGCTCGTAGACGTATTCCCGGGAACGGGCAAGGGAGTGTCGGTTGTCGGGTTCTCTTAGATGACTCGTCTCTACAGGCTACCCACAAGGTAGAGATTTTCGAGACGGATGAGCAGCGTGTTCGATCCTTGTAGTACTTGTCGGTCTCAAGGTTTTTGATGAACACGTCTTCGAACTTCAAAGTTCTGACGGTAGAGCTTACTGTCCTTTTCAGGAAGGTTGGCCGTGCGGGAAATTGTGAAAAAAATAATTTCCCGCACGGCCAACCTTCCTGAAAAGGACAGTAAGAGGGACGATTCCATAAGACCTATGTGATACAAGTTTCGGAAATACGAGGTGATGGGGCGTGATCGCGACACGTATGGTGTAGCCCTTGCAGAATTTGCTTCCGGCATGAAACTTTGCGCTGCCTGGGCCTGGGCCGGTGCCTGGGCCACCCCATGAGGAGCCAGACTGGAGGATATTTCTGACTGCACCGGAGTGGTTCTGTACGAGTACGACTGCACGCGAGGTGTGCAGGAAGAGGTGATTTGCGACTTTCGGGAGCATCGTCGCGGGACTGTGTGATCTGTTCAGCTTCGTCGAGAGAGACCCCGCCTTGTCCTGAGTTACTCTGGAACGGCTCGACCCCGTGGACAACAGCCCGACCATTTCGAATTGCCATATCGATGCTCCAATGGTAGCTGCGATGGTTTGGAAGACCGTTCAGGCGACCTGGAAACAGACTCGACCCTATCCTGGGGACCCTGGAACAGCTTGGGCCCGTGGACGACATCTCGAGCATTTTGAATGGCGGTATTGGTGTTCACGATAACCGCGACAACTCTTCCAACATTGCTGCATCACCTCATGTTGGTCTGGGCCTTGAGGCGAGGATCCTATGTTGCCATCACTCACGGTCAGGTCCCACGAGGAAGTACTATATGCTCGCCTCCTTCACTACCGGTCCAGGCTTTCGTCCGCTCTTACAGGAATAACCTGTCGTCGTTGTACGACCCGCGGGCACCTTTGATGAGCTTGCCTTCCCTCTGAGGTACCTAATTCGTCCTACCTTCGGTGGTCATGGTATGTCCCGAACCCGATCGACTTTTCCTACGATTCTGAGACTTAGTTTCCAAGCCGATTCCAACTATCGTCACTCTTTTTTGCATGGTTCCGGGTACGTGATTTCCTTCCTTTCCTCCACCAAGCGTTCTGACATAGTAAAATACTCGACAGTATTTTCTTGCAGTTTCCGTTGCATTTGGTCTCGGTTCCTTGGATATGGCATGCTCTGATGTCGGCTCTCCGACGCACGTCTGATCTCACATACAGAGGTTTCTTGGATCGGTTTGTTAGCCTCAGGTATGGATTCTCGCTCTTTGCTCTTGTTCGCCGTGTTCAACGATCTTGTCTAGTATCGTGCCCTGTATGCATGCACGTTGGTTTCGAAATGTAAGTTCGAGGTTCGTCCCTATCGCACTCTTGAGTCTTCTGACGCCACTCTCGTAGCGGCATCGGTATTGTCTTGACTAGAAATTTTACAACGAAGTTAACGGACGACACGTGTGGACTCAACTCTCGTTCGACGACACTTGCGCACCTGTTCAAATAGACGACACTCCAAGACTAGTTCACCCTGATCAGAACTTGGCAACTCGGCACTACCCAGTGCTCGGCACCTTCATTCCCCCTTCTCATCATCTCTCCCCGGAGGTCTCTTGTAGTTTTATGCCCAGCCTGATGTGGCAGAAAACTTATTTGCGTCCGACACCCCTTCCTCTCCCGGAGTGCTGCCGCTGAGCAGTGTTCGTTCGTCCTCCGAGTTCCGATCTTGGCCCTGTGCATGCGAACCTCGCCCTCAGCTACCTACCCTAGCCTTTGGACACGCGCCTCGACAAGTCCGCCCCCTTCCCTTCAGCCAAACAAAGGGGATCCCCAGCCAACACACAGTGGCTCTCGCACCGTTCGTCGCCATCGCTTCTTTCGGGGAAAGGACACTGGGGGGGGGGGGGGGCGGTTTTGGATGGGGC